>JBAMJV010003795.1:0-60696 GCA_037951105.1 Echinarachnius parma | reverse complement strand
AAATAGCAAACCATATTTGCCCCCCCCCCCCCCCCCCATCAATCATAGAGTCAGTATGTTTAAGTACTGGTATTTTGTTGCAACTCCACCAAAACTTAAAATATTATTATAAACACTCACTCAGTATTTGAACGCCAATTACAAGTCAATTGTAAACAAATATAATATCAAGAGATGATTATAGATTTTGATATTATGCCTCAATTACAATGTAGGCAATACCATATGAAACACATAATGGAAAACTAATAATATAACAATTCAATATGGGATAACAATTTTGGAACGTATAATATTGACCTTCCTTATTATAAAAACAAAATGGTACCAGACACGATTAGCATTTAATGCTATTTTCTGGTCCCAATTATCCCTTTAATATTAATGTTACACATTGACATTTGATTGTTATATTGATGTACTTTTTATTTGGATAATAAAACATCAAACTAAAACTTAAAAAAAAAACTAATTAGCGAGCAATAGATTGGAACAATTTGTCATGCCCTCTTTTGACCACCATCCTATAAAAAAGCGTTTAATTCCCCAAATCTCAGAATTGATACAAAGTAGATTTAGTGGCGATGCATTCACAACAAGTGGCGTATCTAAAGGGGCACGTGCCCCCCCCCCCCCCCCCCCCCCCAATGGTCGGGTGTTAATTAGCCTTAGCGCATCATCAGTGGCAGCTCGGCTAGTATGCTCCCCGGGAAGTTGAGAAAGTACGCAATATCATTGTGTGGGTTTGAAATGTACCTGATGACCATGGGTAATAATTATTTAATAATTATTTAAGCGCAGTATAGTATATTTAGTAGCTGCGCTATATAAATGTTCATATTATTATTATTATTATTGTAACATTATACATAGTGTTCCCCCATCCACACAGCAAGTCCACGCGACGCCACTGATATCATCATACATAAACATACAAGTTTGCATAACAGCCTTGAAATTAAATTTAAAATGTGGAATAATGAACATAATTACATAATATAATAGAGGGTCGTGTAGGTAACAATAATACATTTCCATTTTTAAATACTTAACTCGTATCAATCGGCTTGCACTTTTGAGCCGGATAGAATTATATAATGCCTGTAAAGGTACCTAGCTCTATCAATGGTCCCTGAATGCAGTGAAAATAATTATAATAACAATAATACTAATATAGAGATCTTATATTGCACCAATTTCATCTATCGCAAAATGCTCAGGGCGCAGATGGGTTATATCGATATGCTACACACAGCGAGAGAAAAAAAGTAGACACATAATAACAAACATAAATCTATTATGATATTACGCTCATTATTAACCCGAAATGGTCGGGAGATGGCAGTATGAAACTGGATGAGCTTTGGCATATTGCAAGATGCTCAGGGCGCACATGGGTTATATCGATATGCTACACACAGCGAGAGAAAAAAGTAGATACATAATATATGATATTACACTCATGATTAACCCGAAATGGTCGGGAGATGGCAGTATGACACTAGATGAGCTTTGGCATATTGCAAAAATAGGACAATGATCGATATGCTCTAACATTGACATTAATTTAGTTTGGATAAAACTATATATTAGGCACAAATCATTTGATTTCGGTAATAGGTAATAGCGCTAATTGATGACCAGATGCGTAGCTACGGGAGCCTCTGAGGCACTGTGCCCCCGCAAATGTCTGCACCTGTCCCAGAGTCCCAGGTAACCCCAACCCCCCTCCAACCCCCCACCCCCCCCCCCAAAAAAAAAAAAAAAAATTTAAATAAAATCAAAATCAAAATAAGGTCATTACTTTGAGGCAGCACATTTTTTGTTTTTGTTTGCATTGTAAAGTGAAAACTTGAAAGATGATATTCTTATTTGCCCGGATATTTGGGGAAAAGAATACCCTATCAGGTCATACTTCCCTGGATCTCTAAATGCTACTAATATCGGCTGACTCATTATATTTTATTTTTTCTGCGACTAAAACTATTACACACATTTCGAAACTGACTTGAGTTTTATAATTGGTATGGCAGTACTTTTAATTAGGCATCGATTTGTGAGATAATGTTTTTGCTTGAGGGGCGGGGGGGGGGGGGGGGGGGGGGGGTGGCTAATAATTATACCCCCCCCCCCCCCCCCCATATTGTACAACATTATTGTTGACATAATTTTGTATATATTCTTTGGCATTTGAACAGATACACAAGTTTTTATGGCAGTGATTATATATAGCCTACGTCTAGCAAGTCACACGATGATATTTGAAAATGTCTGTTATTTTTACCGGTATTAATTGATAATTAATTTATATACGATAGGTGTGCGTAATTTAAATCAATGACGAGTGTGCATGCAGTGTAAACCAATCAGTTCACCATCAAAACAAAAAAATACTTTCAACAACAAAGATAAACAAAAGTATACTATAGTCATTGTGGGCGTGGTGAGGGAGCGGCCGTCACGTGATCGATCAGGTGCAATTATAATCGATAGTGTAGTACTATGCCGCTAGACTAGAGTCGCGTTTTCCAAACAAGGACAGAAAACTATCTCTAAAAAGTTGAAACATGCTCTTATAAGGTGAGTTGACTTTGCCTGAAGATCACCACGAACTGCATAAATATGACCAACCTACTTCCAAGCCTCGGAAAGGTGAAATTAGTGAGTTCGTCCCTTCAGAATGTTGCCCGTCTTGCACCTGGATTACAGGGGCCATGTCGTATTCAATGGGACTGTACACCAACTGTACGTTTCCGACCCTGCAGCAGTGCGGCAAGTAGAGCGAATGAAAAGCCTTTCCCTCAACTCCAGCAAGTAGAAATTGACAGGACTCACGTTGACTTTGTTGCCAATTATGAACACAACCAACATCTGAATGTCCAGTTGAGTAAGATATTGGGTGTTATACGAGCGGGCGGAGGTGAAAAGGCCATGAAAAAGCACACGGAACTGAATAAAAAGATATTTGTGAGAGACAGATTGAAACTTCTCCTTGACGATTATGAGAATGACTTCTTGGAACTTTCGCCACTGGCCGGATGGGAGATGGACTATGGAACCGTTCCTGCAGCAAGCAACGTTTGTGGTTAGTTGGCCTTTTACATAAATTTGTTCAGTAGTTTGCCATGAAATTTAATGTAAAATGGGGGTGTTTTAAGTTATTTGTAAACATTTATTTTAGACTTGCCATGATCGATCATGATCATCATGCTATGAGTATGGCTAGGTAACTCACGCAGTGCGGGTAATTTGCGGGGAATACATGGCAGTCATCCAGATAGCAGCAATACTTCCGAGACGGATCACGACTGACTAATCTTCAGTTTTTTGATTGCCCAAAATTGCAGATTTCTCCATATTTCCAACATTTGAAGAATACCTTAATTGGACCATTTTGGTAAGTTCAATAATAGATGTATCATTTTAAGTGCCGGTTATGATTGATTTTGCTGAATTTAAGTTCAGAATTTTGCGTGAAAATTTGACAAACATTGGGCCGTATCACACAACACTACATTGTAATGCTGCGCTATACGGGAACAATGTGGGACAGTACAAAAAAAGTTTGTCAAAATTTCACACAAAATTCTTATCTTAAATTCAACAAAATCAATCATGACTGGCCCTAAAAATGATACAAGTATTATATGAACTTACCAAAATGGTCCAAATTATTCTTCAAATGTCGAAAAAAATGGAAAATCTGCAGTTTTGGAAAATAAAAAAACTGAGAGAATCCCAGTCGTGATCCCTCTCGAAAGTGTTGCTGCTATCTGGATGACTGTCATGTATTTCCCGCAAGCTTCCCACACCACACGTGTTACCGTATCCGAATTCTGACACGGCGTATCCGAATTCTGATACGGCTTATCCGAAATCGGATACGGCGGGCATGCTTGCAGATCGCGAGTTCGCTTGTTTTGGACAATAATAAGCGGCCTCCGCATGTTGCGGGCGGGCTTTCTTTGTTTACGATGGGACATCGAGCAGGAAGAGAAAGAAATGGAACTTATATGACGATTTTTGTAAGTATGACTTATCATTTTGAAAATGAAATTTTGTACAATAAATCATAAAATCAGCTTCAATCTAGGTATGCAATTTTAAACTTTAGATATGCTGTTCTTTTCTCTCTGTTTGTAGTTCAAATTGTGTCCCGTAGATTTTTACCACTGTGAGCAGTAAATGGTCCTATCAGGACCATTTACAATACATTGTAGATGTGGGCCGTATGCATAAAAACAAGCAATTGCTTATAAGCAAATGCTTTAAGCACAAGCAAGAGCTTGTCAAGCAAAAGATCAAGTTCAAGCAATTGCTTAAATTCGTATGCACAAGCCTTTGCTTGTGCTCAAACCTTTTGCTTGCACTGCCAAGCAATTGCTTACGTGTTGGACAAAGGATCGTTACGGTTGTGCGAACATCGCACTGCAGGGCAACAACGCTTCGTGCCCGACCTGGCAGCAGTATTTTTTATTACGCAAATAGGGGGGAAACAGCGCGGAGCATCAGGGGGGTTTCTGTGCAGATCGATGGACAAAAATTGCCGTAAAAAGTCTAAAATAACAGGAATTTGATCACAACATAACCTCTGGAATATGGAGCTTGAAATCATCCTGAAACGGTACGAAAAATTGATCCTTAAACGCGAATGCCCTGAGTAAGCAAGAGCTCAAGCTGGTCTGGATGTGCTTGAAAAAACGCAAGCAATTGCTTATCAAGACAAGTAAAAGGTTCTTTTTATGCATACGGTTTTAAGCAATTGCTTGTTTGGTAAGCATTTGCTTACGAGCAGTAAGCAATTGCTTGTGCTTGTAAGCAAATGCTTTTGCTTGCAAGCAATTGCTTGTTTTTATGCATACCGATTCAAGCAAAAGGCTAGCACAAGCAATTGCTTGTTTTTATGCATACGGCCCTTTGTCTGTACCGGGCCACATAGTTTCCGTGTAGGCTGGCATTGCTCTGGCTGCTTGTCGAACGCCAGCGCTTGCGCTGGCGTTCTACACCCACCTAATAGAGCCCCCAAACTTGCACTTTTGTGTGCACGATAATTGTCCGAAAAATTATACATATGATACGATACTTACCATCTATCTCTGCACAAATATGTGATGTAAATTGGCGCTAGATAAAAATGATGATTTTTCGCTCCATTCCGAATCAAAATGAGTGATTTCTGCACCACCTCGACTTCTCTCTGTGTCGTATCGCGACTTCTCAATGATCGATGATCGCGGTTTGGTCTCCATTCAAGTCGCCCGCTAATTCCAATTAAACGACAGATTGATCTGACGCGTTAGAAATGCGCGCGTCAGATCTGCCGTTTAATTGGAGTCGGCGGGCGACTTAAATGGAGACCAAAGCGCGATCATTGATCGTTCAGAAGTCGCGATACGACACAGAGAGAAGTCGAGGTGGTGCAGAAATCATTCATTTTGATTCGGAATGGAGCGAAAAATCGTAATTTTTATCTAGCGCCAAGTTACATCACATATTTGTGCAGTGATAGATGGTAAGAATCGTATCATGTATAATTTTTTGGACAATTATCGTGCACACAAAAGTGCAAGTTTGGGGGCTCTATTAGGTGGGTGTAGAACGCCAGCACTTGATTGCTGCTTGTGTGATCTACAAATGTATACAACACAAGCAGCAAGAGCAATGCCAGCCTACAAGGGAAATATGTATAGCCTTGAGAGGCTCTAGTTGAAACTATGGGCTCTGAGGTAACTTCAATAGTACTATTTTCTGAGGGGCACAGCCCCGAAGGAAATAGTACTTACTATTGAGTTTACCAAAGGCAGATACTGTACACCATAGATTCAAATGGCGCCTCAAAAAAAGGCATGGTATATTTGTTTTATATCCCTCATCTAAAACTGTCCCTTTTTTTATTCATAGAAAGAAATGATAGGACTTTGTAACATGGCAAGGTCATGAATGAATGAAACATCATTCATCCTATCCTAGCGAAGGCAAATTTATTACTGTTATTATACAAACAAATTCAGCATTACAAATTTCCCGGATAATTGGGATTGGGCGAGCTATATACGCAAATCGATGGATCGATAGTATCGATATCTCATTTACTATTTTGCCCTGGGGAAAATAGTAAAAATACTATTTTCGCTAGGGCAAATAGTAAAACGACGTCATGCAAAATACATAGTGGATCTATTTTTTATCACATGAGGTACTCTCGACCAATCACATGGCTAGAACATTCTTATGAGGGATATAATTTCGAATAATTCTATCTTTGTTTAATTTTCTACTGTAGGCATCGGTAGAATCAGGGGAAAGTGGTGTACAGTATCTGCATCTGATGCCACCATCAAGGGAGGCACCAGCTACCCGGTGACTGTCACAAAGCAGCTACGTCTTCAGGAAATCAGCCAGCAAAACACCCTTCCATCCATCTATGTCATCGATAGCGGGGGAGCATTCTTGCCACTTCAGGTAAGTAAAGTCACTGAAGTCAAAGTACAAAGTATTGTAGACCAAAACCTTTAATTTGTAAAGTTGTAACAACATTTTGTATACTTTAGAACTGTACACTTCCAAAAAGAGATTAGCCACAAGATTGCCCTCCCCCAATATTTGCTGATCTGGCTTTAAAGGACCTAAAGAATACAACGTACTTTGACACTAATTCCATAGTTGATGACTTGAAACATAGGTCTGCCGAAAAAAAATCCATGAAAATAAACACAGTAGTGATTTAAGACTAGTTTTCTGATGCCAAATCTCACTTAGCAGCCAGTTTACGCCCCACCCACATTTAGGGTCCGGAATCGGCAGCGTGATCGACATGTGATTGACAATTCATTGGCTTACGTCATGACGCGTCATCTACAGAATTTAGTTCATTCGTCCGTTCTTTAGATGACGTCACATTTTGGCGATTTAAAAGGGGCGTTCCCAGGACAATTAGATATTTACTAATTACCCCAAAATTGATTGATTTCATGAGAAATGACTGCCAAATTCTTTTTCTTCGGGAAAAATTACATATAGAGAGCCGAATTGTGAAAATTAGGCCATCTAGACGCTGTAGTTCCTTCAAAGGGTACCACCACCCAAACATAATATTCTTATAAATGAAAGGTAACATCTTTAGTATTCCATTCCATCAACAAGTTCACGTTTCCAGAAAAAAATATATAATTGGAAAACGCATCACCATTCTAAAGCATGCATTCATGGGTCTGCATGTACGAGACTACTTTGTCCAGAGCGAACGAATCGTCCGGGATTCTATTGTCTCCAAACGTACGCGTGAATAGCGTTGGTGCACTCGCAAATGTTTGGCCCGTACGGAACCAGGAAATAGTAGTGGTTCCGTAAGTAGTGGAAATGAATTGCTTTGTTTATGAATTACACAACCCTTTGCAAAATGTTAGGTATCTATTTGATATCACAAAACGGTACCAAATCATATAATTATGTGTTATTCTTTGCCTGGTGGTCCCCTTTAAATATAATTGTGCTTAAATTATATGATTGTCTTTGAGCAGCCTTTTCAAAAAGCCAATGCAGTATTAAAGTAGCCTCATGCTATCTTGTCTCTCCTGGAGGCTGAACATTGCAAATTTTAAAAAGTTGCGATCAATCACAAGTCAGAAAATGAGACTAAAATGTGCAAATCTGATGAGCTCGAATGGGCATATTCTCTGATTTGCGTTTAATCGCAACTTTGCGATTGGTTGCAAGTCTGTATGCAACGTCCCCCTGTTATTTAGAATACATCATGTAACATGTAACATTGTAAAATGGTGCAGATGTTTTGCTATGTACAACTTCATACTAATTTGTTTTGTTCATTCATGTTTCATGTTTATTTATTTATTTATTTATTTATTTATTTATTTATTTCCGGTATGAATGACTTGATACCAAGGTCCGGAGACCAACAATGATCACGGAACATTGGTACAATATTAACAATAATATTCATAGATACATCAAAAATATATTGACAATTTTTTTAATTTTTTTTTTATGTACAGTCTGAAATATTTCCTGACAAGAACCATGGAGGGCGGGTCTTCTACAATGAAGCTATCTTATCTGCACAAGGTATCCCTCAGGTAAGAAAGAATAACATATATATAAAATATATGCATTGAGTGATGAACTTGTGTATGTGTCTATAATATATTTAATAAATGAATTGAGGAAGCCCAATTTTGTGGCTCATTTTTATCTGTATTTGATATATATATTTCTTGTCAGTTTTCCCCATGTTGAATTTAGTTTATACAAAAAGCTGCTTTGCTTCGGTGATTACTCGCACACGCAAAGTTGATTTCTTATCCTTCAGGTTTGTGTCGGGCTTATATACAGTGTATAACTCCTGACTAGCACGAGCATGGAAAAGGATTTCTGGGATGGACTACCATCACAAGAGCTTTCTAGCTCAGATGGTAGAGCACCGGTCTAACAATCTGGAGGTCTTATTCATTGCTCATTTTCATTAATTACCCACGCCGATGAAATCGGCAGGGGGTTATGTAAAGGGTTCCGTATGTTTGTTTGTTTGTCTGTTTTTTTTTTTTTTTTTTTGTTTGTTTGTTTGTTTGTGTACAAGATAACTAGAGAACGGGTGAACGGATTTGCACCAAATTTTCAGGGAATGTTTGGATAGTGACATGGAAGAATCGATTAGATTTTGGTGATGATTGGTTGACCCCTGCAAATTCTGTGGAACCTTGAAGTTTGAGTATGTATTTAATGCACGTGTGTGCCTAAATAATATCTGCACGTTATAGGCGCGGTACGGTAACCTCGCTGAATCCAATCGCGCGCACGGTACCATATGTTATGGTACGGTACTTTCGATTCCGGGTTAATTAATACGGAACGGAATTGAATTGCAACACGCTGATCTGAACTTTGAAGCGCCAAGAAATTGGTAAGTTTCCGAAAAATACATTTATTTATTTAATAATTATTATTGACCCGACACTAATGTGAAGATGAACAGATGTTCATTTTTACATATTGAATACATCTAGACTGGTTAGAATCAGGAAAATAGGGGAAAATGGATTGATTATACAAAAGTAAAACAGTGTGCAGTCTCATTGTCAATAATTTTGTACACTGCCTCGCCATGGGGCTGCCGCGCCGCAAGCAAGCGGCCTACACCCTGGCCTAGGCATTTTCACCAAATCGTGCCTAAAACGCGCTGGTTAGCCTGCGGTAAGCAAAACAGGGTTGAGGCCGACGAAGGGGTAGAACAGGGCTAATGGGAGGCGTGGGTATGCTGACTTTGTCGGCCTTCTAGTTTTATATATTTCTGGTCAGTTTTCCCTATAGATGTTTTAATTTTCTTTTTAATATTCACTATAATAGAGTGCTTTAAAAACTCCTTGTTTCTGTAAAGTTGATTAATTATCAGTTTTATTTTGTCTTGTTGATTATTATCTTTTTGTGGGCTTATTGCGTGGTGGTTGCAAATGTAAAAGATGGATTTAATTCATATCTCTCTCCATTTTTACTTAAATTTTTACTATTTATGACAGGTTGCAATAGTGTGTGGCTCATGCACCGCAGGTGGTGCATATGTACCGACCATGGCGGATGAGGCGGTGATCATGCACAAGATCGGCACCATCTTTCTTGGGGGACCACCGCTGGTACACGCTGCCACTAGAGAGATAGTAACGTCAGAAGAACTTGGGGGAGCTACATTGCACTGCAAGTATGTCATAGACACAAAGGGATATGAATGTACATGTAAATGTCAGTGTTATGGAAGATACAGGAACATAATCATCCTTTTATAATGTTCGATAGGACAGCTTGGCTGTAACTCCCGTATTAGGGTTGTGAAATGTGGGATTAAACAGACACATGTATCTAAATGAAGATCACGAACAAAGTATTAGATATTAAACTCAGCTTGGATAAAATTCATATTTACAGTATGTCTATGAAATGATGGATAAATAAGACATTTATTCTTCATAATGAAATTAAATAAAGAAAAAATACAAGGTGGAAGTCGAAATAAAACTAGTCTCAAATCACATTTATTCGTTTTTGTTTTCATGGAAAAATGTAATTTCACAATGAAAGATGTTTTTTCAGGGACATTTTAAAATATGATTTGAATTGAATTGTGGGCATACAATGAGTAGCTAGAATGATAAACATGCATGTATTTAATCAATTGATTCAGGACTGGTTCAGAAAATACTCTGGCTTTCGGTCAATGAAAGATGCATTTTATACCAAAATCAAATAATCATGAAAATTGCTTTTTAATCTGCCTGCAGAGTAAGTGGCTGCACCGACCACTTTGCCGAGACCGAGGAGGAGGGGTTCAGGATGGGGCGGGACACGGTATCAACCCTCAACATCACCCCGCCCTCAGAGCCCCAGGGGTACGATGACCCACTGTATGACCAGGAGGAACTGTTGGGGCTGGTCGGCAAGTCGGGAGATGTGGCTGGCAACATGAGGAAGGTAAAATATAAGGAAAGATAATTTAAAGTAACCTGGACAACAGTATATATGATAAGTTTGATTGTGCATTATAAGCCTTAGACCCTAGAGGAACAGTTACCCACTGTATGACCAGGAGGAGCTATTGGGGCTGGTCGGCAAGTCGGGAGATGTGGCCGGAAACATGAGAAAGGTAAGATAAAAGGAAAGTTTAATTGAAGGGATTCTTTGATGTACAATCATGAGAGCTTCTAGATCAGTGGCTAGAGCCATGGTCTCATTGGGAATCCCACGGGAAGCCCATTTTTATTTATTTAAAATATTTGTTGAATGTAGTAGATCTTTTGGGGGTCTACCTATTATGATATCTTTTGTAATTTTGAAAATGTTTAGTAGTCTGGTGCTGTATCATGAACCTCGCAAGCAAGCCTGTTCCTTTTTTAAAGATAATGTGTATTTAATTTCATGTTATTGATGTCCTTGTAACACATGGTAATAACACATTGTTATCCCATCTATGATTCCTGTACATTATAATTGGACTTTGACCTCTAATTTCTTTGCATTGAGTTCAGTATTTTGTTTAGATGAAAGATTTTATCAGGATTTAGAGGATGGACCCCTCTGTGCTATCTGTATTGTGCAGTTTAGTGTAAACAGGACCATTTATTTATCAAGAGCTTATCTGACCATGTTGCCATGTGGTTACAGGGAAGCATGTATTCTGTGTTACTTAACCCATTCCCTTCACGAGTCTAAAACCCCTGATATAGACTTTGTACATAGCCCACCATGTTCCTGTATTAAAGCAACTGGTTAAAAGAAAGTGTGAAGTTTTTACTTTGGATTTAACAGTAAAATGTTAATGGAAGCTTGCTACAACAACATTAATAATGATAATAATGATGATAATAATAATAATAATAATAATAATAACAGCAACAACAATAATAATAATAATAATAATGATAATAATAATAATACTAATACTAATACTACTACTACTAATAATAATAATGATAATGATAATGATACTAATACTATATACTTACCTATACTACTACTAATAATGATAATAATAATAATAATGATAATAATAATAATATGATAATACAAATAATTATAATTATCTCTATGATTAGCGATAACAATTATGCTGTTGTTGATGATGACGAAGATGTTGTCTTATTTACCCAGGCTAGTCACTTCAGTGACAAACACTGCTCCATCAGTCGGCCCTGCATAAAATTAATGGTATTATTCCCCTTCTACATTCTACAAAACTCATATATAAATGCCTAGCAAGTAGCTAGAAGGCAGAATATACCAATAATGTCATAATGGTCTTTGCTATGCATGAAGTAGGACAAGGGCTGTACATGCAACCTTCCGTGCACGAGACAGATGCTCTACTGCTAAGCCGCCATGCTCTGTAGTTTTATGTCAAATTTATGACCCAAGCTTAGAAATTACTTCTCCATTTCATTAACAAAATTATATTTTCGCGGGAAATGCCAGCTTAGAAATTTGATGGATATGCTAATGTTTGAGTATCCATTCCAATATCTTTTATGAACATAGTTAAACAAAAAAAGTTAAAGTCCTTGCCGTGCCAATTTTGGCACATAAGACGGCGCCTATCTCCGATTCATTAGCCCTAGGCCACACGTCTACTTAATGTAGCAAAAGCTACAGAAGGGGGCCAGTCCTCTGGTAACTCGTGTGATTAACTTTCCCTTCTACATTCTATAAATGCCGAGCGCCTGGCTAGAAGGCAGAAGGTACCATTTTTAAAGTCTTTGGTTTGACCCGGTCTGGGTTCGAACCCGGGACCTCCCGCGCATGAGGCGGATACTCTAACCGCTAAGCCACCATGCTCGGTACATATGAAATATTAATTTTTAAATGTTTTTCTTTCATCAGATCCTGGCCCGTCTGGTCGATGGCAGCAGGTTCTATGAGTTCAAGAAACTATTTGGCCCTACGCTCCTCGCTGGATTTGCATACATGAAAGGGTATGTATATAACTATTATCATAATGGTTTCAAGCAGAGAGAAACTGACCAGACATATATATTCAAATTCAAATTCAAATTTTATTAACACTCTTCATAAAAACATTACAATGTACAATATACATGCCAAAGTGACATTACATAGTAAAAGTAAAAATTGAGAAAAAAAAAAAAATACAAATACAAATATAAATTATGGGAGTGTTTGGAGTAGGCAGAAAGGAGGGAATTCCTTATATGAAAGCCTACCCCTTTGAACAGACACAACATACGATAGAAACACACTAAGTTACAAGAGGGTCAAAATTGCCCTTACTGATTACTATAGTTATTTAATAAGAATTGTTTATATTTTGTTTTAAAAAGATTGAGAGTTTTGCTTGTTTTATGAAAAATAAACCAAAGAAAATTGGGTTTCCCCGGGAATTCGAATCCAAGACCTCCGTATTTCTAGACTATTATAAGAAGAATTATTTTAAATTTTGATCTTTAATACCTATATTTACCTCAAAGATAACAGCAATAAAAAGAGCAAAGAACGTTCTTGCTAATGTAACACTACATGTTCAATAAGTGGATAATGGATAATATCCTGTTGTTTTCACATCCATATTTCACCTTTCATTTATCTCCTTCCAGGCATCTAGTTGGCATCATCGCGAATGACGGAGCGCTTTCTCGTGATGCCGCTGTGAAAGGCTCGCACTTTGCAGAGCTGTGTCAGCATCGTAACGTTCCCCTGGTCTTTCTGCAGTCAGTTGACGATGACGAGAGCTGGGCGGGCGGCGACCCCGAGATGCTTGCCGAGGCCATCAAGGCGCGAGCCAAGATGGCCGCCGTAGTGGCCTGTATGACGGTGCCAAAAGTCACGATCATGGTCGGGTCAAGCTATGGCTCCAGTAGCTTTGTAATGGTAAGACTGATAACCATTATTCAAGTTTATGAAAAACTCTGTTAATGCAAATAAACATTACTAGACGCACGTCAAATATCAGGCAGTTAATTTTTCTATGGTTTCAGAATTGTCTGTGAAAATTTCATGCCATATGGATCCTCTATAAATGATTTCCCCGCTGTAGGTGGCACTCATTACTGTAAGGACATTACTCATTTTCATTGCTATAAAGATGAAAAACTAGATACTCGATTATTAGGTGGCAGATTATTTTTTTTAGTTGAAAACTACCAATGGTCTTGCGCCATTTCTGGTGGTACTTTTTTGTTGATTGACATTCATCCATAAAATGTATTTTTGTAATTCTTTCATTCATTTTATTTGTGTGTTTGTATTTTCCTGCAGTGCAATTCCTCATTTGATCCCCGCTTTGTCTTCATGTGGCCCAATGCCAGATCCGCCATGCAACGCCCAGAAGAACTGGCTAGAATCCACGCACAGGTATGTAAGGTTGCAACATTTGGGGAAAAACAAATAATTTGTTAAGATACATTACACATGTATCATAGTACTTATGAATGTGTATAATTGTTAAGATGGAAATGATCAAAAATATTTGCGCTTCCCCGGGATTCGAACCGGAGACCTTCGGAGACCTCCGGATTGATAGACTGGAGTTCTTGGGTTCTAATCCTGGGGTTGCCCAAATTTTGTTGGCTCATTTTCATTTATATTATATATTTCTGGTCAGTTTCCTTTGTTTGAAATAATTGTTAAGAAGGGTGAGGAATTAATGCATCTAAAAATATTTGTAATGACTTTGTCACTACAAATACAAGGTAACACATTAGCTATTAGATACTAAGTCAAGAAATAGAATATGTAAGTTTTTAACCAATTAAAGATTCCCATAGGGCCCAACTAAAGTATTTTCAGGATCTCCGGATGGGTTAAGAAAAACAAATACAATACAAGTGAAGGTCTGATATATATTATCCTGTTGATCTTTTCTTTTCTGTATTGAAATCAGGAGTCTGGAAGGATTGAGGGTGAGGAAGAGCTCAGTGAGAGTCAGTTCCTGTCTAATTTGTGTATTCCTATGCAAATAATTCAACATTAGCTTTTCCCAAAATAAAAATGTATAACTTCACAAACTGAAGGTACTTGTCGTTCCATATACACCAATTCGTCAACTTAGGTCAGCTACCCACAACCTCGTCGTCCAACCCAAGGTTCTCTCACGGTCATATGGTGAGCGCAGCTTCTCCTTCATCGGTCCTTCTCTCTGGAACGCTCTCCCAAACCGGATTAAAAGCTCTCCCTCTGTTGACACTTTCAAACTCAACCTTAAATCGTTTCTCTTCCAAGAACACTATCAGTCATAGCTCAAACATAGACTCTATCTACAACTTTCTTCTTAAAGCACTGGCCACGAGGCTGGCCTGCAGTAAGCGCTATACAAATATGTTATATTATTATTATAATGTGTTTCATCCCTCTTATATATTCTCTTCCTTGATAACAGGAGTCTGGTAGGCCCGAGGATGAGGAGGAGCTCAGGGAGAAGTATCGGAAGCAGGCAAGCGCCCTCTACGCCTCGAGTCGGATGTGGAACGATGGAGTGATAGCGCCGCAGGATACCAGGCAGGTCCTGGGGAAGTGTCTGAGCATGTTCTCCCAACAAGCATCCAGTCAGCAGTTCATCTCTCAGAACAGGGCAGTAATCAGGATGTAACATTCTATCGTTATTTCTCTATCACCTCTGAAAATTTGTAATTCAAATAATTTTCTTATTCAAATTTAATTTATGAAAGAGATGTATACAATTATCAAGGAAACGTGACATGTCTTGGGTTAGTGCCTGAGCATGTTCTCGCAGCAAGCATCCAGTCAGCAGTTCATCTTTCAGAACAGGGCTGTCATAAGAATGTAAAACTAAGAAATGTGGTCATTTATCCAATTTTCTTCAAAGTTTTTGAAATGGTTTGATAGCGCCGCAAGATACTGAATGGAGTGATATCATTGAAGGATACGAGACAGGTCCTTGGACAGTGCATGTTCTCCCAGCAAGCATCCAGTCAGCAGTTCATCTCTCAGAACAGGGCTGTCATAAGAATGTAAAACTAAGAAATGCGGTAATTTAACCAATTTTCTTCAAAGTTTTTGAAATGGTGTGATAGCGCCGCAAGATACTAAATGGAGTGCTATCGTTGTAGGATACGAGACAGGTCCTTGGACAGTGCCTGAGCATGTTCTCCAAGCAAGCATCCAGTCAGCAATTCATCTATCAGAACAGGGCCGTAATCACGATGTAAGCTTCTTAAATTGCCTTAAGCTCCCTTGTATTTTTGTTTACTGTAGTGGAAAATGTAGTGGAAAATGTAGTGGAAAATTTTATGGAGACCTGTGCCCATATTCACGAAAGCCCGCTAGCTTATTAGTTCCTTGCTAAGTCTATTTCGGATGACGTGGCTAAGAATTATACACAAGGTATTTTAGTTGCTAACTAAGGTTAACTTAGAGGGTACCTAAGGCTTACCCAGTTGACCCTAGTTGGGGAATAGGAAAACTGTGTGTTGCTCTATAAACTGCACATTTAAAATACACTTAGCAGGGAACTAAAGCTAGCAGGGTTTCATGAATATGGGGCCAGGTTCATAAACTGTTGTCTACAACGATCGCAAATGCATCATCTTATCATAGGCTAATTTTAAGTGATTTGTATATAAATATCCACTATTAAATCTTGAATTATGCACATGTACAGTATGTGTAAATTGCTCTCAGGGGACCATATACTGTATTAATGCAATGAATGATTACATTGAAATGTACAGTATATGGCAAACAAATTTGAGTTTATATAATGTGTAATAGTGTGTGATATGTAATTTTGTACATAGAAAAGTCATATTTTGCGATTATCCAATGTGTATTCAAAGAGGAATTCCACACCAGCAATTTCATGATCTGTGATGAATAGGAAGAATCATGAGCAAAAGTCTTGAGCAAAATGGTAGAGAAACAAAAAGCGTTATGACAGGTTGAACTGTTCCCATTGTTTGTCTCATTCGCAGTTGCTTTTGATTGTGACGTCATTTGCAACCATCTGTTATTTTTTTATTTTAACATGAACATTTTAGACAAATCTTAATTGTTGTACTAACAAAGGCCCATCGATATTCATGTTAATATGAATTCATGAAAACAAACACAATAAAATTGTTTTTAGCAACTTACATGAGAACAAAAGTGAATTTTCATACATGTACAAAACCTATGGCGAGCTGTTGGCAATGATGTTTAATACGATTGTTGGCAATTTCAAAAGGATTGCTAATTTTTGTACAAGTTATTTTTCCAATTCTGATAACATTTCACAAATTATTCCGTTCATACTCCTTATTCTGTTTGATGGACAATAACTAAATCTGGCCTGGAATTTTCCTGTAAAGAGTGTGTGCTATACCCGCAATATACATGTATATAAAAATGTCATAATTTGTTTAATCATATAATTATCTGTTTATAGGTTTTAACCCAGTCATGACTGGTCCCGAAACTACCCGTGCTTGGGTCTATGGACATTACATAGCAAATTAAATCCGTCTTGAATAATTGATTAACCCCTAACCTTCGAGATTCTGAAATCACTGTAGACTTTGTACATGCATAGCCCACCCGGTTCCCGTGAGCAACAGGTTAACCATGTTTAATACCAAAAAATACCATGTTTTCAATGTCATTGGCCCGGATTCACAAAGGGGGTTTGTGTAAACCATGGTTTAAACCATGGTCTACATCTATGGAGTGTTGCTCGTAGACAAGTAAAACAATTCATAACTTCTAATGATATAATTGTTAGTGCTTGCTAACCTAACCAGTAAATGTGTAGCATCAACATTGTTAACAAGTAAGGGGTTTACATTCTTTCTCCATCAGTTTACAAATGGCACTCCATAGATGTGGACGTCCATGGTTTAAACCATGGTTTTCACAAACAGTTTTTGTGAATTCCACCCATTATCTCTGCATATTATTCACACCATTTGTCAGTTGAATGGGCTTGCCATATATATATACCTCATAACTCAAGGGGCAGGGGCCTGAAGGCTGAAGCCCATGTGATATGAAACAAGGATTATGTTTAAGAATGTGTGGTCTGTGATTCAATACTGTATTATTTTATGTACCACGGTTACAATATGCTATTGTGTTCTCCACATGCCATGTCATTTCAATGCGAGTAGTTGAAGAAATGGCCACCTCCTGTGGGCATTGAAAGCAGACGACAGTGGTCCATAAAATATTGATTATTTTTGTAATTGGGAATATTCAAGAGGAAATAAGTGCGAACTAGAAATGACCCGAGTTATGCTCTCATCACATCCAGTATTAAGTCAAAAGGCTAGGATTTCCTTCCCCTTTAAATTTGGGGCACTGAATTATACAATTAACATGTAGGTTTTGGCCTCTGATTGCCCAGATATAAATTCTAAATATTAAATTTGGGCAACTCATGATTTGTCCACATAGTTTGATATACTGCCCTTTTCGTATGTAAAATACAAAAATAAATTATTTTGTTGTAAAAGGGAAAATGTAAAAAGGTTGCCTTTGTAAAGCTTTTATTCAGAGTATGAACATAATTGACATGAGAAGTGATTTCTTTAATATTAAAATTTACATATTGATTATGTTTATAAATAAATAACAAATCCAACAATTCATCCAAAGTTTACAGACTTCGGGCCTCATGTGATATTTTTCATGATTAAATTGTTTTGTACAGACAGTAATTGGGAGTCAGTGTCTGTGTGTGTGTTTTTTATGTGTTTGATGTGTGTTTATATGACACAATAACATTTTAATGCCACTTTCAATTAATTGAACAAATTTGCTTTTATTTCATTCAAATTTGTACAATAAAAAAAGTGTGTTTGTGTTTTAATGTATGGTGTAATTACACAATAAAATATCAATGACACCGCAATTACTTGAAGAAAAAACAACAACATCAGAAGCTGTTAATTTCTGACAAGGCATAAGCTTTATTTTTCATTGAGATAACCAGTCACCATTCAAGGAGAAAACATATAGATGTACCGTGTACAATGTATGTAGACTGACAGATTATCAAACATAAGATTGTATCATTTACAATCAAATCGCCAGTAGATTGGAACTCTGGAATAGACATGCCATCAAAATATTTCAATGACTTTGAAATACAATTTTCACAATTTCTTAATCAATATAAAAAAAATAGAGAAACATGATAATAAACAAGTTTGATGAAGAATAATTAAATCATGTATGAGAAAAGACCAAATACCAATTCAGTTTGTAACAAACTTCTTGTAATTTATATTCAGGATATAAACAAAAATACAATAATGTCAACAAGTATGAAGTGATGATTTGGTCTTGTGTTATTGCAAATCTGTTGAAAAGATAATCAACTAATCTGGAATTGCAGAAAAGATATGCTAGTATATTTGAATATTGTAACATATTTGGATACAAAAAAAATCAGAAAAATATGAAGTTTTACTTTGGTATTCTGTTATTAATAAACTCAATCCATTAAAAATATTTTAAAAAGAAAACAAATATTTTAATTGAAACCAAATATCAACTTGATTATATTTGTTTTCTATAATTCAAACCATCAAGCCACAAATTTCTTCAAGTTAATTTCTAAAGATGTAACATAACCATTAAAAGCATTAAGAAAATATGAAGGTATACTTTGGTCTACTGCTTTTGTGACATTGATCAAGCTAAACAAGAATATGAACAGCTTTGAATTTTTAAGGAGATAAATGTTCATAACACATCAATACACACACAGACGGGTTAAATTATTTCCAGTGTCTTATTTTTTTATATTAAAGAGTACTGAAAACAAAGCGCTTTGTCTTTCTTATTAACTAAGGTTACGGTTGAATAATTGTAACTACATTTTAATAAGACGCTGATTTTTACACAGCATATGTGCCTGCATATATATATATACACACTCTGCTCCAATGTACTTCCCATTATTATTATCCGTGATTAATGTGGCATTTCCATCGAGGGTAAATATTATTGCAGAAAATATTTTAAAGATGTAATATACATGTATACTGTCTTCCCTCTCTGATATAATTATGATAAATGTTTTCCCAAATAGAGAGCATGTATATATTATACATTATTTGTACATGCACCAACTGATTTGAAAATGATTTTAACTATTCACAATTCGTTATTTCAATGAATAGCTTACACAATGTTAACTGATATTCGTACAGACTAATTTGAAAAGTGCTTTTAATAAACACAATCTGTTACATCATTCCTAATTTCCCAGTGGATCAATTTATAATTTACATGGTATTACAGAAAAGCTGATAAAAGAAATTGTTCATTTCAACAGTTTAAACATAACATTTTACCTATGCCAGCAATCGTTAATATTATTCTACATCGTATATTAAATTATCAAAATATATTACAATTAAGTACAATGTCATCATAATTATATTATAATTTTGCTCTGGGTTTTTAAAAATACATTTGATAAATTCACCTTAATTAAATAATTCAAAATATAAACTTAACATTCATTATTAGCACAGACAAATTTGGCCCCTTGTACGTCACACATTATCGCTTATTTCATTTTTTAAAACAAAAACATTACACCATTTGCATCGGCTACATCCTTTTTTAATGAAGACTTGAACTGCTAATTACAAAACATTTTCAACGAAATGCAAATCATTCATTTAAATTTGTTCTTGTTTGAAAATCATTTCATCTATAAAAAAAAACACAGCTGTTTTAAACTTTGCGTCAACTACATACTGCATGTATTTGTGAAAACTTTAATTGCTGACAACAATTAAAACATTGTTAACAAAGTGCAAACTATTCCCTACTTTTGTAGCCAATACTATTAAGAATCTGATTGAAAATCATTTCATCAAAACAGCAAACCGTTTTCAAAAACTTGCATCCGCTACATGAATAGTTTTGAAGACTTTACTTGCTGATTTTTACAGATTGACATCTCTAACAAAAATGCCAACTTTTCCCCGATTTGTTTTTCATGCTGAATTTGTTTTCATCACTCTTCCGTCGTATGTCAAATAAACATAATCAAGAAGCAGCATGACATTCATCATAAAATATCAATGATTCTGGTGCATGGTTGAATTGAAAATAGTCCGCTGTATTCGAAAAAAGAATCACACACAACAGTTCTTTTTTAGTTATATTTTATCTATCAATATTTGCCGAATGAAAATCTAAGTACCGTAAGCCTTCTATTAAATTACATGAATGTACATGTATCAGTGAATGTGTCGTGAATGCTGACATTGCGTATGAAAATGGTTGACAATTCAAATAAATACTTGACGTACACGTACGTATGCATATTAGTACTGCTACACATTAGCTAGATATTTTCTACTACGTAATCTCCCATTCAAAACTCAACACACACACACTACAGTAACGGCAAACATAGTTTCATATTTCAATTTGGCATTAAAAAAATGGCTACCTACATCATAGATTCTATTGACTCAACTTTTCTATAAATAAAATATGCATAAACTGTATATGCACATGTACAAAATCTACTGCATGTAATACGTGCCAAACATTTATTACAGGTGGGGTGAGATGGAATCATTTTATCCTCAGGAATCAATGGTATTATTTTTCTTAATGGTATCGTAATTATACTACAGCAGTAGAGTGCTGCATAGAGAGTTGCTATCAATCGCAATACACACATTTTAGCCAGTGCAGATTTGTGCATTTAGTGACTTTGCGGTTTAATAGCCAACTTTTTATGCAACACCCCCTAAACAGGAATAGACTGTTCTTTTGTTTATAAAACCACACACAAATACACTGACATGCAGGCATACTCACACACACACACACACATACACGCACACGCATACAGACACAAACCTACAAAACAGTATCATTTAAAAACCAATTCCTTATGAACACAGACCATTGAAGAATATTCAATATAAACACGATATTGTTGTAATTACAAATCAGTACATAATACATGTACCGTACATGTACCGGCGTCCCATCAAATATTTGTTACATAATCACAATGTATACTTTATATGTACATGATTTCACATTCAGTTTTGAGTTAAAATCAATCACAACTTATACAATGTTATTTCAGTTTTGCTTTATCATTTACAAGAGATTCACAGAAAATGCACAATCAAATAAAAGTAAAAAATAGGAGATGCTTTTATATTCATATTGAAGTAAGAAGCTGACAACAGAGTGCTATTCACTTTTTTTTCACATCCGAGTATTAGTAATTGATTTCACTCATTATCATACACCATATAAACGGGGAGTTGCACTTCCCTTTTGTACAAAATTGATCACAATCACAACTCACAATATTGGAGACCTCACACATGCATGCATATTGAATCTGGAAAGTGATTAAAATATGGCACATTCTGGTTAATGGTTGGTAACGACCCACCTCATATTTCACTGCTTTACATAAATATCCAATATGTACACATTAAAAAACACTATAAAGAGAATAAATGGGAGAAAACTGAGGGATAGAGACCATAAAATAAATACCCGCCAGCTCTTCGAATCAAAATAGACCGGTCCACTAAAAATTCTGAATTAAATAATGCGAGTTCCTTGCTAGATGATCTTGAGATAAGCTATTCAATTAACCCTTTTCTAATAAACAGGCCTACAATAACGTACTAGGTATTCATCTTGCAAACATTCCTTGCTGCTATGATGGGCAAACCTCAGGTAAACTTTCTGGCCCCATATTCATGAAACCCCGCTAGCTTAGTTCCTTGCTAAAAAGTGTATTCTAAATGTGCAGTTCATTGCGCAACAAACAGTTTTCCTAGTACCCAACTAGGGTAAACTGGGTAAGCCTTTAAAATAGATACCCTCTATTAAAGTTAACCTTAGTTAGCAACTAAAATATCTTGTGTATAATTCTTAGCCACGTCATCCAAAATAGACTTAGCAAGGAACTGAAGCTAGCGGGCTTTCATGAATATGGGCCCTGGTTGCTATAGGAACACAATTTGTTAATAGGAAATGTTGGAAACATTTTCATAAGTAATAGTGAACCATGTTTATTTACCAGACAGTACTGATCCAAATAATTGAATAATGCACAATTTACATAGGAATATTTTCAAGACTGAGTACAGTATGCAAACATAATTGATAAATAGGTATTGAATAAATACTTCTAAAGCTATTAAACTTCCCCAAGTCCAATTAACCTTCATAGCATAAATACACTTGACATGCAAGATGTACTATCTGTCACAATAACCCCTTTTTTGGTGCAGTTCAAAGTAGAAAGCATTTTTTTACTTCGCCTGTTCTGAAAATACGCAGAATTTGTAACACTCATATATCTGCACTGTCTCATATCTCTGCTCTGTACATTCAGCAGATGCACTAATACATTTTTAAAAAGTTGCAGCGATGTCCTTCCGAAAGAAATAGACATGCAGCTACTTAATTGCAACTGCTTATTCCAGAAGATTAAAGCCTCTCATTTACCTGTTCCCTTCAAATTCCAAAATCCACAAAGACTTTGAACATAGCCCACCTGGTTCCCCGTAAGCAACAGGTTAATTCCAAATGAGCCAGGTTATATTGCAGCTTAAATTTGCAGCCTGGGCGCTATTTAAGTTAACTGGTTCTCTATGAGATTTAGCGATCCCCTCATTAGAGTTAATACAGAGCCCACCAGGTTCCTGTAGGCAATGGGTTAATTTAGAACACATGGACACTAATACAAATATTAAAGAGCTTCAATGACTGAATTGTCCCTCATGATTTTGTTACTGAGAAGAGGTATCCCAGTCAGTACTCAGTTATGGAAAGTCAGTAGAGTTATTAGGCTGAAAGGCGCCCATGAGTACTACAAGGTTCACATTGCGAAGAGTTAACCCAGTCAGTTACAAATCCTGTAAAGTCAATAGAGTCATTTGGCTGAAACATGTCCACAAATACAACGTGGTTAACATTGCGAAGACATGTCTATCTCCTCCAATTGCAAGCCGCCGTCGAACGGAGTCCCGCTCTCAAACGCAACGTCACCCGCCGCTCCACCACTCGCCGAGTTGCCGCCGCTTCCTTCGTAAAGCGGGTTGTTGTAGCCCGCGTACTGGGTCATGATCTGATTGGTGTTCAGCGGATGCCCCCCCATGGATGCGGGGGTGGGGGCCGCCGCCCCGCCCGTGGGATTTGACGATGGGGGCGGGGGTTCGGAGAAGAGAGAGTTGATGGTGACATTGTCTAGCTGTCCGCTGCGCTGGCGCTGGTGGCGTGCGTTGGTGTTCTTTGGTTGGAGCGGGACGTCGTTGCTGTTGACGCTCGTTAGTTCCTGCGGCGTCGGGATGTACCGTCCTGAGGCCTCGTCTGTATCACACATTGACAAATTTAGCAAATAATTCAGGATTTGGAGAGAAAAAATTGCAGCTGGGTGCTTGAAAGGTGTATGAACATGTGTTTATTTTTAATAGATCACTAAATACATTTTACCTGACTTGTGCTTTTGCTACCAAGGAAATAATGCTCTGAGCGCTGATGTACATAGTAGGCGCAATAAAGCACTACACTGTATATCAAAATTAACCTATCATTATCATATTTGATAGATAAAAAAACAAAAACAGACTCAACTGATGAAAAAGTTGTCATATTATTAACGACGTTACATATATTATAGATTATAAGAGAGGAAAACACTCTAGTGATAAACATATGTCCAATTTAATATTTGCTGGGCTATTATTATTATGATATTTTACAGATTATTAAAAAAGTAAGCGAGACTCACCCGATGACAAATCTGTCATGTTATTGGCTTGTGCATTATTTGGTGTAGGTGTGGACAGCGTTAGCTCCACTACTGTTTCATCTCCAGTCCTCTGTTTGCTTGCAAAGTTGATGAATACCTGGACAAATTGAGAAAAACAATGAATGAAATTCTATTAACCTGCAAAATTTTAAAATCCCCATAGACAATGTACATATCCTACATGGTTCCTGTAAGAACTGAACAGGTTAAATTTACTTGGCATGATGGCATGATAGCATGATTGTACATCATTTTGATGATAAAGATGAGAAAACATAATACATATTATAGTATCACAATGATTCATGTACATGAAAATGACATTACAAATTTACAGGAATAACGATGTAAAATATCTCCCAAACAGAGCATAAAACTCTAATAAAGATTAAATTCAATGAAACTCAATCCTCAAAGCCTTTACCTGGTCTAGAGTGGTCTGGCTGACCGAGTAGTCCTCTATGTGGAACCTAGACCTGTTGTCCTCCAGGGCCTGGAACACCTTGGAAAGGACTGTATCTGCCGAGCAGAGCTGGAACTCCAGCATGTTGAAGTGCTGCTCCCTCAGGGTGCATGATGGGAACTCCACGGAGATGAAATCGACGAGTGCCGTCGTCTGCGGCGTCTCCCCGCCCAGGCGTATCGTCAGCATGTACCCATCGCCGAATTTGTTCTTGAGATGCTGGGTGCTCCCAAGACACTTGAATTTCCCATTCACCATGATGGCTAGCCTTGTACACAGAGCCTCGCATTCTTCCATGCTGTGAGATGTTAGTATAACGGACCGCCCTTCCTTGACAATGCTCGTTATGCAGTTCCAAAGGAAGCGCCTTGATTTGGGGTCCATGCCTGTCGTTGGCTCGTCCTGCAATAAAAGATAAATAATAATAATTAAATCAAATTTTTAAAAATTGATCAAATTAAATCACCATTCACTCAATCAATCAAATGAATTAATCGATCAAGCAAGCAGACAGTCATTGTTAGTCAGTCAATCCAATAATCCTAATATAACAAAATCGGTCTGTCGGTCGATTATCGATCGCTTGATCACTCGCTCGATCGATCGGACAATTAATGAAGTAATGAGGGCAATTAATGAAGTAATGATCATTCAGTTGAAACCTACCAGGAAAATGACTGGTGGGTTCCCGATGAGTGCAATGGCAGTGGACAGCTTTCTTTTGTTGCCCCCGCTGTAGGTTCCCGCAGACCTGTCCCTGTAGTCTTTGAGACCCAGTCTGCTAATGCCCCAGTCCGCAACCTGATGATACAAACAAATAATGAAATCAGACAAAACTGTTTGAGTAGCCAAATCTTTAACTTAAGATGTTTTATTTCTTTCCTCTTTGAAATTATGTGCAGACTGGCCCTTGTACTAAGTAATCTTTCAGGCCCAGTTTGCGAATGTTTAATTTTGCACAATCAGCAATTTTCAATGAGCAATACAAATTTGCATGTTGTTAAATTCACACACAAAAGTTGGGGAAAAGTACATGATTTCATTTTGGGGGGCTATTTTTCAAACTTGCCTGGCTCTAAAGTAACACTCTGTAGAGGACTGGTTGACTATGTTTATTGCATCAAGAATGAAGTGCTCATTAGCTTGGCTCAAAATGACACTCTTAAATTTGTTCTACCTTGTACTTAATGAGACATTAAAGGGGCTCTTCTATCACTTTTATGGGCTCATTAATGGCACTAAATCGCCCTGACCTCTCATGGCATTTTTCCCCCACTGATAAAAAAAAAACCCCAGCTGATACTAACCTTTGACACCTCTTCTTCTACCACGCCCCTCAGTCGAGCGTAGAATTCTAAATGCTCCTGTCCGGTCAGCAATTCGTCCAGGGCATCAAACTGGGGGCAGTATCCCATCGACTGGTTGACCTCTCGCATCGAGTCGAGGATGGAGTTTGCGTTGACGTGCGCCGTGCCCGATGTGACGGATGTGTCGCCCGTCAGCATCTTGAAGGTCGTCGTCTTTCCTGCGCCATTAACGCCTAGTAGACCGAAGCACTGCAACAGGAGATGAGAGACAAACGAGTTGGAAAGGCATTACATACTTATTTTAAAGGCATGGTTCATGTATATCTGTAAAAGCCATTATACGGTTAACATGTTTTTTAAATTTTTTTCTTTTTCCAATGGTAATTTTCCAATGGTAAATTTGTTTGCTCTATGAGGAGTCTCAATGTTTCTGAAATTGTGAATTCCCTCTCACATATTACACTACATGTACTTACGAAACAACATTGATTTACTGTAAACGTTGTGATTTTCGCGCGATTAATATTTCGCGCTGAGCGACACAGAAACACATTCGCGGATTTTAATTTCGCGGCTGAGCAAGTGTTCACACGCATCGCAAATCGGGCATTTATATTTGCAGACGCCGACATCAGCGTGAAATCCGCGAAAATTAATGCACCGTGAACATTACGACATTTACAGTATTACGTTGAAGGGAAAAGCATATAGTTTGTACATACCTCTCCCTTGGGAATGCCGACACACATCCTATCCACTGCGGTCATGGGACCTCGACTAGTACTGTACACCTGGTGGAAAAACACAACATAATGAGAAATTATTATGAGTAAGTTTATCAACCTGCTGTTTTACATGAAGTTAACCATAGTCAAACAATTGATGCAAGACTGTTCGGTTTGAGATCAACGCAGAACCACAACGTACGGGCACGCAAATAGGTCAAACGCACATAAACAATACCCTTTTGAACCACACACTTTTGTTAAGCCCCTGCCAACAAACACGGTGAACAAAAGTATGGGCGTGCTACGGTACCACAGTCCTTAGTACTACCGATTACGCAACATGGCACCTCACAACAAACAATTAACTCTGATCGTGAAGGAACTAATCGCCAACGAAGACTTCATAACGGGCTCTGTCTGGAATCGTCCAACAAGAATTAGAGTAGAGGAGACCTCTCAGATTAGAAAACATTGAGAAGAAGGTATGTAAAACAGATTCACGAGTCAGCAAGATCTACGATGAGCTGTCCAGGAAAATCCAGGGGTTCACTAACACTGTGGAGAAAGCCGAGTCGTCGATCATCGATGCTGAAAACCAACTGAAGGAGCAACAAGCACACATCGGAAACCTATAGAAAGAGATCCAAGGGAAGGCCAACCTCATTCAAAAGCTTGAAAATAAGATCAACAGCTTGGAGCAATTATTCTCCAGGAGGGATTCAATCCGAAATCTTTGGAATCAAGGAATCAAAACAACAAATCAGCTGATGACTTAGTTGTCGAAGTAGCGAAAAAGATGGGTGTTTCTCTTCAGCGCGACGACGTCGATTCCAGTAAGCGGGTCGGGCCATGCAACCCCACAAACAGGAAAGGTGAACGACTGCTCATCGTTTAGCTGAAAGCACATTGGAAAAGACAGGAGCTCCTGATGAACTGGCAAAAACTCAAGACATTAGGTATCACAATCCAAAGAGGACCTGACCTCCAAAAGCTGTGCTCTACTCCAAGAAGCGTACAAAAAGGTCAAAGAAAAGAAGGTAGCAGCGGCATGGTCAACAGATGGCAGGTTATTTGTAGTGCTGCCGACAACCAGAAACAACACAGTGAAGAAACTTATCACCTGCCAACAAGAAGACCTTAGAGCTTTGGCCTATCTGGGATATTGTTTCATGGGAGGGGGGGGGGGGGGCAAAGAGTACATGTACCTTCCGCCCACTTTTTTTTCTTCATAATCTTTTTATTGTATTTTTTACATGGCTGTCAGGTCTACAGACTACCCCGCTGCTCCCCCTCCCATTATACATGATACTGGCTATATTACATATAGATGTACAGTACATTTACTTATCATTAAGTTTAATTTTGTACCTTCGAGATGTTTTCTATCCTGATGACATCCTGGTTGGCCCGCTCAGACAGAACATGGTGTTTCTCTCGTCTTCAGGCTTAGAGGGAACCGACCTTGGAGTCCCTTTTGTGGATTATACATTAACCTGTTTACTACTAGATTTTGCAAACCCACATACATATAGAGTTAATACAAGACCCACCAGATTCCCATAGGCAATGGGTTGAGTTTAATAATTGTGTAGTTACCTTTGACAAGTTTTCTATCCTGATGACATCCCGGTTGGCCCGTCCAGACAGAACACGGTGTTTCTCTCTCAACACGTCGTCGTCTTCAGGCTCTGAGGGAACTGGTCTTGGAGTCGCTTTTCTGGATTATCAAACAAAAATGCAAAAATGAATAATACAATGAAAGAAAATCATATGGACACATTTTCAAATATGTGCAATCATATTGCAAATGTAAAAGTAACACACAAAGTGCACTTTCTTAATGTCGATCAAAATATACAATACTTATTTTGACACCTAGATTTACATCTAGTTGATTTTAGTATTACATCTATTCTCCACATACCAAAACCAAAGTATTTTTTAAATAGTGAAGAGGTATAATACCTTTCAGTAACAAGGGCATCCTAAAAACAGAACTTTACCTTGGTTTGATAAAGAATCTGTATTCGATCAGAAGAGTGATGGTGAAGAAGGCAAATCCCTCGAAGAAGAGGCAGAAGAGGTTCTTGCCAATCTGGTTCCAATGCAGAGGGTTCGGTGCTTCGTATCCTGTAGCAGGAAGGAGCAATTCCACATCGTTTATTAAACAAAACAAAGCAATGCCTTCAATCAATAAAGACATCATTTAGCAAATGAATGCCTGAATAGACCATCAAATAGCCCTCAAAAGAGGGCCTCTGATTTGAAAACATAACATTTCCTTATAATAACTAGGGTTAAAATGTTCCTTTCGTTAAAATTCAAATTTCTTCCAATGATTTGATTTTGATTCTCGACTGTATGACATCTATTCGCCTGAAACTCTGGCCCGAAAAATCTTAGGGACTGTTCTCTAGGAAATAAATGCACCCAAAGTTTGCCGCTAAGTATACTGTACACCCATTTGGTCCACTCTCTCATCTACTAGCAAAATCACAAATACGAGGCTTATGATTGAGATTAGGGGTTAGGATCGGGGTTAATAGAGGTTGGGATGAAGGTTAGATTAACCCCTTGACTACGGGAACCGGGTGGGTTGTGTACAAAGTCTATGGGGATTTCAGAAACTCGAAGGGAACAGGTGAAGGGTTTGGCAAATGAACATTTCAGGCATTGTGTACATGTAGTACACATTAAAATTAAAGATACATGTAGGCCATAATAAGTGTATTACATACATGTAAGTGCAAAAATAAACTGCTTCATTTTAAAAGCATTGACTGTAAAATATAAAATGAATTCTGCTGACTCACCATCATAGAATGTTCCCAGGACCTCTTCGTAGAGCTGATTTGTAGCCATGTCCATTAAGCCTCTTCCCAAGCAATATGGCGGGAAGACCAGGAAAACCTTCTTCAGAATCAGGTTCACTCTCTCCAGGTGCTACAAAGAAGAAAAATAAGGGATCATTACGTTAAAACAATATGGTGATTAAAAATGAGCAAAGAAAATGTGATTCCAACGGGATTCGAACCAGAGACCTGCGGATTGCTAGACCGGTGCTCTTACCGACTGAGCTATAGAAACCCCTTAATTTTCATTGCTCGTGAGGTCAGAAGCTACATGTATTATAAACCTGACATACAATATGGTCATACAAGAAAAAGAAACTCCTCCAAAATAAATGCAGTATCTGTCTATAGAAGTTAAAAAGTACTTGATGATAAAAATAATCATTTTGTTTGTGTAACCACTGTTCTCTGCTTTAACTGCCCACTGTCCGCTGCCATGATTTGAAACAGTACGCATTCAAATTATGTTGCTTGCCAAATCGACAAAAGCGGTTGTGTAACTCGCTGTTTTTAGTGAGATGTAATCATTTTGATGTGTACTGTTTCACTTGGCAGCCTGCAGTGGGCAGTTGAACAGAGAAGAGTGGTCTCAATTACATAAGATTATTTTATAGATTAGTAAGGATACCCAACAGGAAATACATGCATAGTACTAAAATTGACAGATTTTAATATGCTAGCGTTTAGCTTCCCTTTAACTCGTTCCCTATGAGTTTCTGCAATCCCCATTGACTTTGTTCACAACCCACCCGGTTCCCATAGTCAAGGGGTTAACATATATTACAGCACAGCAGCTCTTACCGGGTCATCGGTGCCCAAAAAGTCCAGGATATATGTTGACAGAACGGTGGTTATTCCAATCAGCATGTTGCCGCAAGCCATGGATAGGTACGCTGTACTGGGTACCTTGAACACAAAGGCTGCTGGGTAGGTCATAGGGGTCACAGCCCATCTACAAGAAAATTTTTGAATAAATGAAAGAAAATACAGTCACAGAGCTGTCTATAAAGATTGCCATGTAATTGTAATGTAAGTAATTTAACATGAATGACCCCCTGCCCCCTAAACAACAACAACAAAATAATAATAATAATAATAATGATAATAATAATAAATAAATAAATAAATAAAATTAAATTAAAACAAATTTTTAAAAAAATAAATAAAAAAATAAATAATAATATATAATAATAATAATAAAAACAAAATAATAATAATTACTACAAACAAAAAATTGTTAAAAGTCTTTACAAAATCACCTGAAGTGTATGAAAAGTAAAGACAAACTTGAAGTAATACAGAACTTTTACCGAAATAGTCTTGCCCCATTGTTTGCAAGCTATAAAGAGTCAAGCAGACCTTACACTTGGTTTCAAATCTTTGGCTTGGATGACATTGTGTATAGTCAATACCTATGGCAATAAATAGCTACAGTTTTAGTTAAAGTCCTTCCCGTACCCATTTTGGCACATAAGGCGGCACCATCTCCGCTTCATTAGCCCTAGGCCACACGTCTACTGAATGTAGCGAAAGCTACAGAAGGGGGCTAGTCATCTGGTAACTCGTGTGATTAACTTTCCCTTCTCCATTCTATAAATGCTGAGCGCCCGGCTAGAAGGCAGAAGGTACCATTTTAAAAAGTCATTGGTATGACCCGGTCTGGGTTCGAACCCGGGACCTCCCGTGCATGAGGCGGACACTCTAAATGCTAAGCCACCATGCTCGGTGTAAATACATGTAGCTACAGTACTCCATTATAAATATATATTAGCATTTTCTATTCCTTACCCATAAAGCACGAGGAGAAGAATGACGGTCGGCAAGCTCTGTCCGCCGACGAAGGCCGTCATCCGAAACGCAAAGAAGATCATGAGGGTGAGGAATGCTGGGATAGAATAGTTCACCTAAATAGAGAAATCAGAAAAACATTCAAGAAAATTAAAACAGAAACTAGCCACTTAAGCCCACCGCACACAGAGCTGACTCGATCCGATCCAACCCGACTGGTCTTCAGTCAGGCTAGAGTCGGTTTTGCTCAGTCGTAGTCGATTCAACATATTGAATCGGACTCTAATGATCTCTGACTGGCTCTTGACCGGCAAAACAGGAGTCCTGACGCAACGTATACTGAGCTGAACCGACTGAAAACCAGTCGGTTCGGGTCGAGTCGGCTCTGTGTGCAGAGGGCTTTATATAACAACTTAATTGCGTTCTTTTCTATTAAACTTTCTGTTGTTCATGTATCTCTAATTACTTCCAACAAATCATTTCTACGCAACTTCAATGTCCCCCTATTTATAAAAACATATTGTAAATGAATTCTGTTCAAATTTGACCTTTAGCTATTTTTTAACGAACTCACGCCTAAAGTTGTTCGGTTTTGTATCATTCTAATCTGTCTTGGACGTAGTAAAAATATGTAAAGTAACTTTCACCTTCGCCATGGAAACCTTCAGAGATTGACATGAATCCATAAATTTGCTTCATCTTTTCACCATGACTCACCAGATCCCAGCAGAAGTTTGCGACCCAGTACACGGTGGGGTTAACACCGCTCACAAACTGGAGATGCTTGGCCTTGGAAGTCCGCTCCGCGATGAGGAACACTACAAAGCTTGCAGGCACAAATGCAAGTGCAAACATGACAAACATGGCCACCGCAAGGTTCACTGATGACTGCTGCCTGTGGGATCAAACAGATAATATTATCTTTTAAGATGGCACTTTAGGGAAGTCAACGTCACATATTCCTCACTTGAAAGTGCATTCAGTGATGAGGAACTCCACAACAAAGCTTGCAGGCACAAATGCCAGGGCAAACAGCACAAACATGGCGACTGCACGGTTCACTGATTACCGTTAGCTGCACAGACATACTATTAAATACAAATTAATCAGATGCTTGTGGTGCATATTCATTATAATTACTCCTAGTAATTTGGACAATTTGAGCAATTGGGGGGAAATTTGAATTTGCAAGATTATATTGTGCAGCTTCTCAACTCCCTGGGGAATATACTAGCCGCAAAAACCATATTGACATCAGGCTAATTCACACTCTACCAGCTTAAAGGAACTACAGCGTCTAGATGGCCAAATTAGGCTCTATATAAGTAATTTTTCCTCAAGAAAAAGAATTTGGCAGTCATTTCCCATGAAATCAATCAATTTGGGGGTAATCAGTAAATATCTAATTGTCCTTGGAATGCCCCTTGGTGGGGTAGCTTGTGATAAATTAAACTTTCGTAGATGTTTCACTAAAGCCCATAATCGTTTCTTAGTGATGATAACCAAACTTTCAGAGGAGCTTCACAGAGGTAAAACACTTACTGGATTTCCTCGTGCAGCTGATTTTCGGTGAAGTTGATGGGGTGGTTGATGACTGTGATACCATGGTTACGGCTGCTGTTGGCGTCGTCAATGTTGGCCCTCAAAAGCAGGTTGTTCATCGCATTCATGAAGATGGGCAGAGCATGCCAGCCATTGTTATCCCACCACACCTAAATAGATAAATTTGTTTTCAATTGTTAACATGGAGTTTGATTGAAAAACTCAATATAGATAACTGAAATATTAAAGGCATAATATTACAATTGCAAAAGAAAGCACATACATGTATTTCAACTAGTACCTAATGATTGTTACTTTCTATAAATGTAAAATCACTTCCAAGCTTAACCTGCTGCCAGTACAACATTTTTAATTGCTTTCAATGAGTTAAAGGTACAGACATATCTTACCTTCATGTTATCTGGTGTAGTGAGTGATGATACCACCCTGTAGACCTCTTGGATGGTATCTGCCGAAGGAAGAAACTCCTAGGGAGAGAAAGTAGAGACAGAAAGGATTAAAGAAAACAATTAAAAATGCTTGTATATATATGTAGGTGTTTATTATCAACACTCACAATGCAAAATTGAATTCCAAGAATCAATTTGACCCAGTTCTTTACACAAGTTTACATGAATAGCTTGATCCCCCTATTCTTCACCTACAATGAACAGTAACTCAGCAAGGAAGTTCAGCTTGGCAAGAAGTCTCTTCAAATAGCCCGGTCACATATCAACGGATTGCGCAAACGTATGTCAAACGGAGAGCTAAATTTTCCATCCGTTCTATACGTTTCTTGTCCGTTCCTTGTCCGGTGATGTACGTTGTTCTATGTTTTGTACATGAAGCAATGGAGACGACTTTCATCACCAGATAATTTAATTTCGCAAATTGTCTATTCGTTGGGCATTCGTTTCCGCTATCCGTTGATATCTGACCGGGCCATAAGGGACTTACATGTAGTAACATTGTCCAAATCCTCAAAATCCAATTGGATTCTAGCGGTTCCCTCACTCATACAATGTACAGTACCTTGTTGTATTCGTATTAACGATAAAAGCATGGGACAGGTTTAGATTTTTCAAATTTCCCTTGCGTTAAAAATATATTTACGATTGAAGTGTTTAGATGTTAAATCATCCACTGGACCGCAGAAACTGTGTACTGTGAATGCAATGAGTTAGTGAAAATCACTTTGCATTTTTGCTCATTACTCTGCCATATAACGTCCATTTAACTTGAAATTTTCACACAACACCCAGTGGACATATCAGATAACAACAATATACATTGTATCAACCACTCATTACTTTTTGCACATGTCAACAAAGTTACTAGATCCCTTTAATAAGGTGTGCATCACCTTGATGCCCTTTACCGTGAACCTAGTCATCATGTGTCTTTATTATGGCAAGTACCCCGTTCCGTTTTTTGGGGGGCCACCCTGTATAAACAAAACACTTTTTTCTATATATAAAAAAAAACTTCCAAGATTGAAATAAAAGCTCAATTTACCGGATCACTTCCCGTGCCTCCATCACCCGTCTGTGATCTGTTGCCTCGCATCCACTCATCAACCAGCTGGCGACTATCATTCAAAGTCAGCAGCGCCTCTGCATTGTCATCAATGAAGCTCAGACCACCATACCTTTAACAAATTAATTGATAAAAAGATCAATTTTAATTCATAACACTTAATTTAACCATTACCTACGGGTGTCTGGTGTATTAATGTTTGTATTCAGTCTATGGACATTATAATATCTAGTAGGCAAGGGGTTTAAACAAAATATGCAATCATTAAAATTTGGGTATCATTCAAAATCAGCAGTGCTTCTGCATCGTCATCTATGAAGCATGTCAAGTGATTTTTTCTTTGGTTTAATAAAACAAATATTTCATTTGCCCCCTTTCATTTCACATCTATAGTGTATATGTTTAGGCCCAAGCTTCTATGTATTAATTGTATAAAATGTATTAATTTAATAGCAAGATAATTCTCCATTACTATTACTGACTACAAATTCCCTTTAAACTGAATATCAGTTGGAAACAATACACCAGTTCACAGATAGCATATGTCTCACTTGACCCCTATAGCCATTGAATTCTACAATCATGGGTAGGATATAGAGCCTTTACTCTGTGCAGTCATGTTCAGAGTGGCAGATGGTTGTCATGGGATATCTTTTGTTCCCTTTCATGAGAACTATTCATCAACCTTGCATCAAGGAATTTCCAATCAATGTACACAAAAATAACAAGTAAAGAACCTTATCCAGTCCTTTCAATTCGATGAATACACAACTTTCTCACTTGACCTTTGTACTGCACATGCGCAAAACGTAACTGTGAACTGGTGTATAGTAAAAGCTTTGAATTATTCATTCATTCTTATGATCATGTAACTGCTGTTAATGAATCTACAAAATGCTGGATGCTCTTCAAACTTAAACCATCAACAAATGTATCGTCAACTTCAAACTTTCACCAATCATTTTAAAGCAAAAGTGCAGTGTCAAGTATTCAACTGTAACTGTCACTTAACAACCATCATCAAAACCCACCTGTTGAGAATGAAGTGTTCCATGGTCTTGACGAGGTAGTCGCTGACGTCGTGGTCCGTCATGTTCTGCAGGAAGTCTGCGGTAGCTTCCATTCTGGTCGGCGGGGGTGGTCCCTCTGCCCCGACGTCGCATGACAGGAAGCTTCTATCGCAGGTGCAGGTGAGGTTGCCTCCGTCGTATAGAGTCTGTAGATCGTCCCTCCACTCTGGCTTCGGGGGATATGACCAGTCTGTTACGATGTCAGGCTCGCAAGGATAGCTTTATATGATAGAAGGGGTGAAATTTATATGTTTGTTTTTTTTTAGGTTAGAGTGAGAAGGGCATTTCACTTTTCAGAAAAATCATATTCTGCATGCCATCTTGTTAGTCAGAGCCTTCTCTATGGGATGCCAAATTTACAGGTTATAATTATGTATGTAATTTGGAGAATATTTGCCGGATACGACAAGGTGGTTATGATGTCTGCCTCGCAAGGGTAGCTTAACATAATAAAAGGGGTAACAGTGAGATAAACAATACCATGTGCATGGACATACAGTACATCATGTAATTACATTTTCACCAATTGAAGACAATTTGTTTTTATACACCACCCAATTTTCATAGATCCCATCCCAAGTATTTTTGTGACCAATCTAGAATAGGATAACTTTCTTCTGGTTACATTCTTGCAGGTACTACATGTAGATATTTAACTTGTAACTGAAGCATTAAGATTTAAAGTTGATGCCAAAAAATGTAGTTTGTAAACAGACTAAGTTCAAACAAGTTTCACTTGTGTGGGGGGGGGGGGGGGGGGGGGTGGTGGGCATGGAACTTTCCAAGATCAAAGAGGTGACAGGGATAATTATGCTTAAATGATGTTGGCTGATTTTTAAAATTGTATTATTAGTGCTCAGTTCATTGTAACATACCCATCGAGTTCAGCATTGGGCATGCACCTCACTCCCAGGCCGGGGCCGTTGACGAGAGCATCTTCCATCGCCATGGATACAGGATTGGTGGGGCTATCCTGACTGTAGAAGACGTAGTTGTCTGGGCCGTAGATACTGGGCACCAGACGCAGGGCCTCGGGGTGGGCTACGGGAGGGATGAGGGTCGCAAACAGCATGGAGAAGCACACAAATACCACTGGCAGAATCACCTGCATTTAAATGTATATGATGGGACAAAAAAAAATTATGGTTATTGTCTAAATCTTGCTTGAATAGTTTACTCAATTTAACTGTGTTTAGCTAAGCTGTAGATCCTAAGCAATACACACAGGGCCTTGCAATGGACTACTCGTGGGTGCATGGGCAAATCTTTCTCAGGGGGGTCTAGAAAATTCCCCTTCTTGTCTACAAAATACGGTTTAATACTCCAAAATAAACAAACTACAATTTGGCCTGAATTTGCATTTAACTTTGGTTCAAAATCAGAAGATTTTGCATGGATGCTTTCCCCAAATATGAGATGCTTTTTGGCACAATACAGATAAGTGTTATAAAAAAGTCTTGTGGGGGTGAAAGCTGCAGCATATAATTGAATATTACCTGAGCAATAAAGCCTTTCTTGCTGCGCCTGGCGTGGTGGAAGCGTTTGAAGAAGAGGGCGGAAAACTGGCGTTTGATCAGCGGCAGTCCGGTCACTCGCTTGTCGCTCAGGTCCAAGACCTCCTGTACGTTGGGTGGGGGCGGCATAACCGTCGCTAATTATGAGAAGAGAGTGAAAAGAGATTGTGGAAATTAATTCCAGCAGACACAAAGTAGAGTCAAACCTGCTTTAGTGACCACCTGTCTATGAAGACCATTAATCTGGACTCTCTGTGAGGCAGTTTACATGTAAATAAATGCGGACCTACTGTACATGTATCTATAAAGACCACTTTTCTGTCTCCCTTGACTGTTTTTTAGGGACATGTTTCACTGGGATCATGAAAATTACCCCATTTGTAACACAAACATCGAGGCAAAAATGAATGAAAAGATTATCAAATACACTCTTCATAATGTGTACTTTGCTTCTGTAGCCTATGAAAACAAATCAGAAACTAAATTGATACATTCATATTTACTCATCTGTAGACATTGCTTCCGAATCTTTCACAAATATTTGTAAAAATGATTATTATGTAACATGTGATTATGATAACAATCTCAAATCCAGCACTAGACATGGATACATATATGAAAATTCATGCAAATTCTTTCCAGCAAATACATGAATACAAAATTAATATATACATTAATTTGCAAACAGAGAAGAGTTATGACAAAATAAAGCAAAGACAGGCAAAGCGTTTCACAGAAGAAGTGCAAGGACACACTTCTTGCAAATGGGCATCATATACTTCTTTTTAATATATATGACCGGCTATAGCAAAACCCATTACCCTGCACTTGTCGGTAAGTCATGTCTTGGAGAAATGGGCATTTTAAGTTCACACAATGTGTGTAAAAGACTTATGATAGCAAAATAGAACAATCCTACATGTATCTTCGCCAATTATTGACCAATTTGTTAGAACAAGGCATCAAATGAAAGCTTGTGATAAGGGCTTTCTAATGGAATGAAAATCTACATTTTGATTTTTATCGACAAGTGCAGGGTTTTGCTATTAGCCGGTCACATATGATACCTGTGAATTTCTGTAATTTGAAATCAAGCTGAGATAACAACAACAACAAAAATGCCGACAATCAAATGTTTAGGTATGAATGTCAGGGCATTACCGTGTGTGTGTTTTTTTTTTCACACAGAAGGAGAAATTAACTTAATACTTTTTTGTTGATCATAATAGACCAAAGCTTTGCCTTTGTATCGTGGGTAGGAGAATTAGCCATTTTCGGCGCCCAAGAGTGTGTCCGATGGCTGGTGTAGTATATATAATCATTGCAAAGAGATTAGAGATGAATGCTGATCAATCATCTTTATAGGTGCTACATGTATGTATTAAAATCAAGTATAAATTAATATCATGATATTTAACAGCAAGTCCAATATTAAAGCATAAAATATGATTTTAGTTATGACATTGTTGATAATAGTGCAAGAGCATTCCTGCAAAATATCTTCAATCCTAGGCAGGCAGGTAGGTTAGTAGAAGCTGCACTATGTGAGTAGCTAAAAGGCTATTTTGCAATCCAATCATTCCGTCGACGAGAAAGAACCTACCCTCCTGCTGACTGAAGCTGACCTGGCGAGCGTGACCTTTGGCCTTTTTCTGACCCTTATTGACCTCTGTGTCACTCTTATCGACCTCTGTGTCACTCTTATCGACCTCTGGGTCATTGCTGGTGTTGGGTGCATCATCTGTGCTAGGTGTTTCGGTGCTTTGAGCCTCGGCGATGGGAACAATGACTTTTGCTAATTTGGCAAAACGGATATGGCAATATTTATATGTATACATGCAAATCATGTATGTTTTTTTTCTTCTTAAAATAACAAAGAAACACAATTACTATAAAAAGCTGAATTGAACCTAGTGACCTACATGTAAGTGTCATTTTATATCAAAATCACACCAATACTTTCCATCTTGCAAGACTAGTCACAAAAAAATACCCGAGATGTGGTCAATGATGAAAACATGTCATATAGAAATAGAAAATGGTGTTGAATGGGATACAATACATAGATAGTACAAACAAAGTGCAAATTATAAACCATACAATACGTACAACAAGAAAAATATGAGAAAAATACAGGAACCCGACAATACTGACAAAACAACACATATACACTGTACATTCATCAATGGAAATGTACAGACCTTATTAAAAGAAAGTTTAAAGGGAAAGTTGAGTTTTGGTAGAGAGGGCGCTAGACTACTTAATTGGTTTGTGAGGTAATGAAAAACTGAGTGTAAAATTTGAAAGAGCATAATATTTAAACAATAAAATCATCTTTGTTTGATCAAAATCGGTTCAGAAACGGCTGAAATATCCATAAATATAACAATTTGTAATAAACCCGGGGGCCCGGGTTTATTAGAGAATTTTGAACCAGCCGTTAAAAATTCAAAAAAATGCTTCCTCTTTTCAAAAAAGTTACAAAATAGGTATTTAAATAGTTGTTGGTTATTTCTCTATCTAATCACTATTTCAACAAAGCATCACATGCACAATATTTTATTCAAAATGGTTGAAACCGATGAGTGTTTAGAGAGCGCCCTCTTAGGTTTTAACGGCTCTTTTTGAATAATAACATGATCTTTACTACGTCATTTGTAATTTTGTGTTCCTTTCTAGTTATAACTATTAGTTTGTAATGTAATGATGCAGGTTTTGGTTACTAAAATTCAGTTTCACTAAAACTGTACTCTCCTTACCAGAACTCAACTAACCCTTTAACATCAGAATGGGTGAACCGTATAAACAAAGACAGAAGAACTTGTTGCATATGAGTTAAAGGCAAATATGCGTGGGTAAACATGGGTAGTCAGCAAAATCCAACTCTCACTCCGCAGTAATCTCCCGAGGGAAACTCACGCTGTGTGTTGGATCGATCTAGAGCGGTGTTTCGGAATACCCCAAAAAAGCGCAATGATGTACTGAACACGTAATTCACAGGCCTTCATATGTAATTGCATGCAGCAGTGTACATTCACAGGTAGCTAGCTAAGCTATGAGCTACCATTGTACGGTACACACGTGTAATACGCTATGCATGCAGCGCAGCGGTGCATACATTTGCACGGCCGGGGCCCTTACTACGAAACCGTACAAGCATTGTAGAGTATATCGTTATTATGTATCCTACATGTGTATATCCAAACACGATTTTTTTTTTTTTTCCGACTCGGGTCGTTCGTGAACTGGGACAGTGTGCGATCGCTGCTTACACTGAGCAACTTTAGGGGGATTACGTCCCGTGCGTAAAAGTGCGCAATATGGATTCGCGCATCTGATATACCGGTCTGAATTGCATGCAGTAATGACAACCTACCCTCTAACTGGCTGAAGCTCACGTTGCGACTGTGATCTCTATTCCTCTTGTGACCCTTGGCCTTTGACCCTTCATAGCTCGCTGCGCCCTGAGGCTCTGTACCTCCCTCATTTGCCTGACCTATGCTCCGCAAAACAAAATGGTTGGAATGAAGAAATACAAAATGGATAGAAACACAAACACACGAGAGTGAAGTGATTGTGACATGTGAGTGAACATGGTGCATTAAGTGAATGGCATTGAATCAACCCTGGGTAAACAAAATCATCATCATCATTGTTGTCGTCGCTATTGCCGCCGTTGTCGTCGTCAACATCATCATCATCAACATCATCATCCCAATCATCGTTATTATCGCCATCATCATCATCATCATCATCATCATCATCATCATCATCCCAATCATCGTTATTATTGCCATCACCACCATCAACACCAGCATCATTAATTGTTATCAATTATAATGAATGGTACTCCTATCATTATTATTACATCGCATATTTGCCGTTCACCAATGCATGTACTAGGTTAAACATGTTAAGTGCACATGTCACATAGGCATTAATCATTATCACACTTGTTGTTATTATTAGTCATACAACCCAACATTATCCTTCACCAATGTAAATGTAGGTTAATTAACACTTAACATTAAATACATCTTTTATGTCATAATCATACAAGCCATTACAATTGTTATGACTTACCTTGCACAGTTTCCCTTGATCTCCTGTGGATAGGAACCATTGGAGTAGAGTCATCGATTCCATCGCTCTCATTCCTCCGGTGTTGGGCAGGCTGGTTGGCTGCTTCTTGGTGCACGGCATCGGCCACTGAAACGATATTGAAAGATTTGTTTTTCGTAAGATTGTATATTTGCATTATTTTGTTTTGTAGTCGTATTGTTAAGTGTGTAGAAAGCATATTATTAAGCACTAGTATAAGCAACACTTTATTATTATTATTATTATTATTATCATATATTTAAAGTAATCAAAAGTATGGAAAACTGACAATAATACAAAATTGAATAACTAAAAACGAGCAAAGCACATGAGAGAAATCAAACCGGAGACATCTGAATTGCTAGATCAGGAGCTCTCACCATAACACCACTGAGCTGCAAAGACCCATAATGTTGGTACTTCCCAGAAACTCTTCTCAATGCTTGTGCTAGCTAGAAACGACATGGATCTAAACAGATATGTTCCAATCACATGGTCATCATAACCCTGGCATGCCTTTATCTTCTACAATGCTCACACTTTAAACATGATGAAAAACAAGCACAAATAGTGACTTTAATGTCCTTCTCTTTCTCAAGCTTAGGAACATGATAAATTGAAAATCTTTGCAATACAGGGTCCTGGCAAGATTTCTTTTTTAGTACTCACCATCATGCGCCAACAGCCCCTGACTCTCATCGTTGATGCTGAGGTTGATGGAGGAGGCGGAGGGCATCCGGTAGTGACGCCTCCTCATGCTGCCACGCCCCATGAACGGCCGCGGCAACCGCCCACCGTCCGTTGCTATGTCGGTATCTCCCGGCTCCATATCGACCATCTCGTTCTCCTCCGTCACAGACAAGAAAACCTGGAGGATTTGATAAGAGGAAGCATGAGTTGTTTTCTTTTGAACAGAAGCTGGTGATGGTTTTAATAGGGTACTTTATCATAATGAGCTGAGGGCAGTGATGAAATCTTTTCAAATAAATTGATGCCTTACTTCTATTTTTAGTTGACGATATATTGAAACAATTTCTTGCAAGATGTTACTGAAAACAACACGGTATGTACACAGCATGTTTGCAGTAGCAGCATGTAAGAATGAGAGTGTAGTGGATAGTCCTTTAAAAGTACTGTGATAATATTCTTACTAGTTTCAGGACTGTGGTAGTCCTGGAATGGACTGCTGGTTTTTCTTACTTGAGCTTGTAGTCCTGAAAGGACTTCAGGACTACAGCACAGGTATAATTTTATTGTAGGGAAGGGTAGGGGGGTATAAAGATGGGGCTCAACCTTTTTTTCAATGTTGACTGTTCGTCAGAAGGAGTGGGGAAGTTGAGGTGCGTGTTGCAGACAAGAGTGTACTTAGTATTGGCTGGCTGTCTGTAGTAAATATCAATTGCTGTCTGTAGTAAATATCAATCAATATATTACTTTATTTTAATATAATTATTTTAAAATAATGATCCAGACACTAACCTCTTCTAGCGATGTATCAGAGAGGCCATAGCTGCTGAGGTACAGCTTGTCAAGGCATGCCTCCAGCTCGTTGAAGAGATCTGTTAGCTGTTTGTTTCGGGCTGCGCTCAGTGGGAGCTGGTAGGAGAGCTCTGTGCCGACATTCTCTGCCAGGATGGCCTTGGGGACAAACTTCTTGATGAACGCCGTGATGACGGCCTCACTGCAGTAGCCAAGATCTGTGGAACAATTAAATAAACAAAACATTTAAAGGGGACCACCAGGCAAAGAACAACACATTATTATATGTTTGGGTACTATTTTGTGATATCAAATAGATACCCAACATTTTGCAAAGGGTTATGTAATTCATAAACAAAGCAATTAATTACCACCACTTACAGAACCACTATTATTTCCTGGTTCCATACGGGCCAAACATTTGCGAGTGTGCCAATGCTATTCACGCGTACGTTTGGAGACAATAGAATCCCAGACGATTCGTTCACTCTGGACAAAGTAGTCTTCGTACATGCAGACCCATGGACGCATGCTTTAGATTGGTGATGCCGTTTCCAATTATACATTTATAAGAATATTATTTTTGGGTGGTGGTACCCTTTAAAGATGAATAACAGTTTTGGGAAAGGTTACAGAAAACATTTAATTTCTCTCTATAGGTACACTGTCCATAGACATGGGCTTATTCATATACATCCACATTCTCATCATGCATACATGTAGTTCCACCTCTATTTTGATCATATTGTTCCACCCTCATTTGTCTCTCCACCTTCCCTCTGATCACCTACCTATTTAGGCTTCCTTTTGTTCACTATCTCTTTTAAACTCCCTGTCCTTTGATCTCGCCTATCCTATTCATCCGATCCTGCAACACGCTTCACTTCACTTTCTTTGTCCTAATCCTCTCCTCCCATCCCCTACACTCATAATCCCCTCTATTGTTCCTCCCCTCTCAATGCCCCAGTGCACTCCCACACCTCATCAACTGTCTTTTGTTCACATGTCTCTTTCCATTTCTTGATTTATTTCTTTGATCCTCCCTACCTCTATTCTTCTCTAAGCCTCACACTCTCATCACATTTTCTTTGACTGCAGCCACTTAAGGACCCACCCATGCCTGTTTTTACCTGATTGGTCAAGCAGTCCTGACACTCACCCACTCACAGTTGCTTTCATTGTTTTGTGTCTCCGCCTCCTTTCCTCTTTTCAGCCCCCCTTCCATACATGTGTTTATGTTGGTATATATTCTGTGTTTTTTCTGTAGTTACTGTCATTTGTGCCCTGACGAAGATTCTGCTAGGATCGAAAGCTAGGCTGTATACGACTCTCAGAAAACATTTATAATTGATCAATACTGTTGAATAAGTATCTAAAAAGGGCTTGTGTGGTCAAATCCGAACCTAACGATGCGTTAAATGCAGAAATATCTGAAGAAATCCAATACCCGCCCGTGAAATGTATAAATCCACCGCCTGTTCGCACCTGTCCGCACCTGTCCGCGCCGCTAGCGCTGGACTGGAGATATCGATAGCTGGGGACAAGCCCGTATAGCGACAGCACGCGGTCAATAATGCACGTAGCGTATGCGTGATTCCGCGTTTGCGATATCTATCCGCAACAGATCAATTTATAATTTTGCAAATATATCAATTAGTAGGTGGTTTCTTGGCCAAATTTGTATAATCCCATGTTAGTAAAACTATATTCTTTCCCATGGTTGGTAATAAGAGCGTACATTTCATTTTTAGGGGGTGAGGCATTTCCCACTACTGTCATTCACCTTTAAGGACCTATTAATATGTACAGTCCAATAAATCAACTATTCATTCAGACAAATAGTGATATTAAAACCCTTAGCCCTGACATGACCCTTGTCACTAGTCATCTGTCCAAGTGACAACAACTTTGCCTTACAACTGGGTTTCTATATATTCACTGAGAATGCCAATGCATTCACCAATGCATCCACCAAATATGACATGCTTCTTATCACAGGCAAATCTTTCTTGTGCAATAATAGAATAGGAATGTGGCGGTTAATTCAGTCACTAACATTTTAAAGGAAATTTTTTTTTATTGGTTTCAGATTCTGAATCTTTATCTTGAATTGTAATTTAACAATGTAATTTAACCCATTCCCTTCGAGTTTGTGAAATCCCCATAGACTTTGTACACAACCCACCCGGTTCCCGTAGTCAAGGGGTTAATAATGTGACTGGTATCTACCAATGCTTGAAAATTGAGCAGATAAAGAAGGTTCCTACCTGGTACATCGTGAGCCTCGCCATGCTTCTCTGCCTGGATGACTCCTCCGTCTACTGCTGCATCACCAGCAAGATCCAACTGCAAAGTAAGAAATACACAGAAAAGATAATGAAACATGAAATGACAAATTATATGAAAATTGAAGGTACATGTACATGTAGCTGAATGAAATAAAAAATCTCTCTAATCAACTCACTATGACTAAACTAAACCCATTCAGAACTGGGTCTGAAAATACTTTGGCTAGGGTCTATGCACAATGCATAATGTACATGTACCAAAATCAAACAGTTTCTAATGGGTTAAATTAATATGACATATACATATCTTACCATACCAGAATGAAAAATAATTCTAAACAGGGCAGCATCATTAACTTCTTTTCTGTGATTCTCTAATTTTCTTGATAACTATTAAAATCACCTTGGCGAACACCCCACAGAAGGATGAAAGCAGCTTTTAAGAGAATTTAGGAACTTGATTGCTAGCAAAGTCAAATGAATTCAAATTTAAAATGTCTGAATTCTTACCGGAGCAACATCATCATCCCCGTTCTTCCTGTACCCGATACTGCTAAGGCTCTTCTTAGTCAGAACCAGGTAGTAGCCTGAGCCAAAGCGACTCTTTAAGAAGAGAGAGGTGCCAGCGCAGCAAAGCTTGCCCTGAGAGATGATTGCAATCCGGTCTCCAAGGATATCAGCTTCATCCATATGGTGGGTGGACATGATGATAGTTCGGCCTGTAAGATCGAATGATATGAAGCAAGAAGGGATGATTTGGATAATTTGTTGAGATAAATTAATACATTATTGTTATTATTTACATTATGAACTATTTATTTGTATTTGTATTATAATCTCTGCACACTATTGTGATATTCAATAGTGAACTAAGATCAATCAAATTAAATTTACAATATTGTTTATTAGGGCTAGCTTTCTGTATTTCTGTTAACAGCAAGGTCTCCATTAATTCCATTCACTTGGGATTATGTGTTTGTGAAACAAATCAATATTCACACAAGAAAAATTTCTAGTAACCTCCAAACAAATTTGTCTCACCTTTCTTGTACTTGCTGAGAAGGTCCCAGATCTCTCTCCTCGCATACGGGTCTACGCCCGCAGTCGGCTCATCCAGAATCACGGTCTTGGAGCCTGCCATGAAGGCTATTGCGATAGACAGCTTTCTCTTCATACCACCTGCAATGAAAATGTGTTGCCAATTTGATGAAATATTCTTAAATGCATTATCAATATAATGGTTTGGGTCAGAATATCTAAAGAATACATTAACTATACTTAAACTGCAACCATGTAAATATTATAAATAATGGCAAGTAATCTACGATCACATTTGATTCATCAAAAATCAGTCTTGTCGGCTGCAACAAAGGTTATTGAGATTGAAAAGTTTGATTCTCTTAATGCCACCACAAATAAGAATGTATTGCAGATTTAATGATGACTATACAGTGCAATGCTAGTTTTATAATTAAAGACAATTTGAATAATCCAATTACTACAATAACTGCATGGAAATATCCTAATCAATGACGAGTCTAAAGTGCCTACGGCTGATTCATCCAGTATTAGTCTTAGTGCCTGCTTCAAAGACTATTGAGATCAATTGATTCCATTTTTAATATGCCACATACATGTATAACAAGCATGGGTTACCTGAGAGGTTCTTGGTGAATTCATGCCTCTTGTGCGGCAGGTCCAGGTCCGTCAGCATCTGTTCCATCTCTATGTCAACGTCAGATGCGGTGCCTCCCTTCAGCCTGGCGTAGAACCACAGGTGCTCTGCAACGGTCAATCTGAAATTATATAATAATGATCAATGCAGTTTGAGCATTATATAATTTTAGTCTCAAAGTTCTAGCAACTTTGTCTGAATTGACAAAACTCACTTGCAACTCTCGAGGTTCTTCCATTCCTTGCTGTCATCTCTTACTTCCTCTTAAACAGAAATATTAATGAGTTTGAGTTTTTCAAATTTGGTCTTTGTCACTGAGGCACATGTGTATTTATGTTTAAATTTGGAATGAAAAAATAACGATGATTATTTCATTAGGAAATATTAGTCAGCAAATGGCACTTGTATTTTTGCTCATTACTCGAACATATGCCACATATCACTAAACATATCAGACTACAAATGTTCAAAATTTGTAATTTGTTGTTACATGCAGCAAGATAGCTGTTAGATACTTTCATCAAGTGCATCTTAACATTCTTCTGAATTTGAAAAAAAATTGTGTTTTTAAACAAATTGGAAAATCAGTATACAATATAAAGAAATTATGATATAAAGGAATGATGTATGATACCTGTCAAAGAGAACGTTGTGTTGCGGGCACATTCCCAGACTGGTCCTGATCTCGTCTATGTTTGTCCTGATATCTCGTCCGTAGATGTAGGCAGTGCCCTCGCTTGGTGGGAACAGGCCAGTCAGTATGGACCTGGTTTAAGAATACGACATCAACTATTTATCAATCATGTTCTGACACACTTCTTGAACTGACCCTCTCAATACGCTGATTAAAAGTTGAAAGGCAAACACAATATATATATTTCTTTTTTATTCTTATTGACAATGTCAACATGATATGCAAATGCAACATAAACACATGATGTTTGGATTGCAAAATCTATTTTCAAAGGTCCTCGTAACACAGTAATTGTATTTTACACTGTACTGAAATGGAATTCCGGAAGGTAATCCTACAGACAGCCCTTCCATTCCCCCCCAAAAAAAACAACAACAAACAAACAAACAATAATAATCATATTATCAACTATTATTAGAAGTTCCAACATTGTGTAGTCTATCATTAAATAAGTACTCCTCTCTACAAATACAAAACCATTTTTAAAAGTGTCTTTCGTACATGGTGGTTGTCTTTCCAGCGCCGTTGTGACCGAGGAAGGATGTGATCTGCCCTTCGTAGAAGTTGACGCTGAGGTTGTCAACGGCCAGCTTGTTTCCCGTGGAGTAGACCTTGACCATGTGTCGGATGGCCACACCAAGTTGGAGATGGTTTGGGTCTGCCTCAAAGTCTGAATTGGGACCTAAAAACAAAGAACATGGAACATTAGAACTGCACTGCTGACTCAGGATTATATAATGAAACGCAACAAGATATAAGAATGTCTAAAGTCTGGTTTAGAACATAATTAACTTGACATGTACAACTAGAAATAAAACAGAGCCTAAAGAATGGGACTCTGCTTAAAAGCTTGCCTTAAAAAAGAATCCATCATAAAATGTTATTGATGAGTCTAGAGAAGTTGATGCCGATGTTGATTTGCAAGCTTGTTTGCTGAATACATCTTAGCTGAGTTTGGCTCAACATCTAGTCTGATGACTTCTGTACAGTCCTCTTTACAAAATGTAGATATATATATTTTTTTTTATCTTGATGGAAGACTTTTAGACAATGTTACGCAATGGCAGTCCTGAATATAAACATCATATACAATAAGATCCTAATCTGTTACATTGTACATGTACTTAAAATAAAATAAAATCCATAGAAGAAAAATTATAACAATTCAATTTATTCTCTGTGACAACTTACCTCCCTTGAACCGAACGCTGTTGATGTCAATGTTATCTGGATCCGAGGCGTTTGGCTTCTTATGTCCACACCAGTAGCTTCGGGTGAAGGGGAAGTAAAGAGGCCTTGGCACTCCATAGGCACCTGCAAGGAAATAAATCATAATATCAGTCATAGGGGTTAGTTTATTACAAATACCTAGAAAAGCCAATGTTCCAACAAACTAGACATTAAGCCCGCCTTCCTCCCACCCCCCCCCCCCCCCCCCAACAAATTTTTTTTCTTTCAGAAACTCAAGTTTGATTGCAAGTTTTATCGATCATACTTATTTTTCTTCAATATTATTTTTAGATGCATTTGTCAACATGTGGTAACAGTTTGAATTTGACGAAGAATGTTTTACTGATATTAATTCTAATATTTCACCTGGGAAGACTGCCTCGATGTACCAGGTGAGAATCCCGTAGATGACGGCATCCACCCACATCATAGCCAGCACCTCCAGGAACGTCAGACCGTTCTCTCCATGGATTGGCGTCTCGTTGATGTTGCCCCAATGAACACCTGTCCCCTGGACCTCGTACAGGGATAGGTAGAAGGAGCCGTAGCCAAACGCGATTGTGTTCAGCAGGGACTAAAGGGACAAACAAAGAATTAATATTATTAGTTTATCATACTTCACTGACTAAAATGAAAACGATACAAGTAGTTACAAATAAATAGTATGCCTTGAGTTGAGGCTGCCCCAATGAACAACTGATCCCTGGAGTATGCAGCTCTGCACGCCGCAAGCAGTGGGCCTGGGAGAAGAACACTCTTCAACTTAAATATTGTTTCTGAAATATTGTTGCTCCGCACGCCGCCGAAAGGTTGGCCTTTTGAGAAGACGACGCTTCAACTCAATATACTTAATGCAAATATCATACAGACGCAGAAAGTGTATCTACAAAATAATGGATTGTACTTACCACGCCGAATTTGGTGCTGCGAGTGAAGTGAGTATCCCAGGCGAGGACCAGCGTAAAAGGCACGTAGGACAGGAAAAAGATTACCGCCCCACACGCCGCTGAGAGGTTGGCCTTGGAGAAGAAGACGCTGATGAGGAAACAGAGCATGATGGTGGAGACGCAGAAGGAGACGAGGAAAAGGAGGAGCACGCCGAACGATGTGAACGTGATCAGCTGACCGTACTGCGAGAATAAAAACGAAACATGGGCAATACAAATTTTAATGCAATCTTCTCCAAAAGAAAAATTGAGAGCATACAACTGATGAAATTGTTACTTATCTCACTAAAATAAACTTCCAAAGACAGCTGGTTAAATATCTTATCTTATCTTTCACAACACTGAAATTTGATTTTCAGGTGATAAGATCATAATTGACATGCAAGGTCTGACCATAACTAGACAACATTAAATCACTGCCATGCCACAGATAGGCCGTTGAATTACCGCAGTTGTGTGATTGCATTTACAACAAAATAATCGCAGTAATGATATTAAACCTACCTTTAGAACGCAAACGAGGAGGACGCAGCTGACAAACATGATCAGGAAGCTGTCGATAAACCAGGCAAACCAGTGAACCCCGTTGCTAAGGCCCATCACCTTCATCACCTCTTTGAGTCGACGCTCTTTCTCGTAAACCACTCCCTTGATGATCATGGCGACAGAAAACAGCCAGGAGATGATCATGAAGAGTGGCAGCACACCTGACAGTGTCTGAACGAATCTGTGAATAGAACAGTGGAGCAGTGAATTAATTGGAAAACATACAATATATGACATCTTACCCCTTTAAGGGAATCATCATACTGACAACACATTGGCAACTTTTGAGATTGCATTATCATTAAGGTTTTTTAACTATACGTGAACTGAACAATTGACAACTTTGAAATTATAACTTGGATACAATACAAATTTAACATTTTCACCAGTTGTGAACACAAAAGATGAGTTCTAAATGAGGAGTTGCCAATTTGAACAACTCATAGTGACTGGCACTGCTTACAAGTCACTGAGTTAAATGTAACAGGAGTAAGGGAACTGCTTGATGTACATCCCCACTCCTAGGACGTACTTAAATTGGCAACAAATTGTCAAATTTTATGATTCAGCTGAAGTAAACTAGCCAACAAATTAACTAAGATTATAATACAATCATTAAAACAAACGTATACTTTCACCAATTTTTTGTGTCATAGAATGAGGAGTTGCCAATTTGAAGAGCACATAGTGATTGATTGACAATACTTACAAGTCACTGAGATAGCATGGATAAGGGAACTGCTTGACGTACATCCCTGCTCCCAGGTCGTCCTTGCCCGTCATCACCTTGATGATGGCTTGCTCAAACATGTCCTGGATGAAGATGAAGCCGCTCTCAAAGTACTTGCGATCATTCAGATTCTTCCGTGGACCTGGCGTCCAGTAACTATGGAAAAGGAGAGCAAGTAGAATGATAATGCATTCTAGTAAACTTTTAATATGTTGACAGACTCATTACTTTTTTTCCCTGGCAGCCCCATTGAGTAAGACAAATCAAGACTCAAACGGGTTACCATACGCCAAACAACCAGGTACATGAAAAGTGTGAAAACACTTGATTTGGGTTGAATTCATCAAAGTTAAGGGATCACTTTAAGTGGTCTATTTAATGTGCAGTTAATGGGCTAAAGGGTGAAAAACTTACTCATCTACCAACTTGGTAGTTCTTTCACTGATGGCAGAATCCATACGAATCTTGTAGTCGAGCAGTGGTGGGATGTACGTACTGTTCGGATCATGGTCAACATTGGTAAAGACCACTCCTGAAAGAAACAAAAACAGAAATGGAGAAACACACGTTAATGTTTTTCTCTGTAAATCAAAAAAAACATGAATGGTACTTAGACAACATGGCAGTGCTTATGAAAATCTTGTAGTCGAGCAGTGGTGGGATGCAAGTACTGTTGGGATCATGGTCAACATTGGTAAACAATTCAGTCGATGGTAGCATTAGGTAATTCTATCGCTAGCTGAATACCGCTCCTGGAGGGCTGAGGAGCGGTAGTGATTTTTGAGCACTTAAGCTTGCATCCAGTACATTTTATCAGGGTTGGCACTTCTTATCTCTCTGGGCCTTGAGGGAAGTAAACACAGCATGGGATTGTTGACAGTAGTAATAAAACTGATGAGAATGTGGTCGATACGGAAACAGAAATGATAAAATTGATCACCACGATGGTGGAAGACAAGCTAATGGGACAATCACGTCATGGACTGCAACTTTAAAACTTTATGCAATTGGGTTAATACTGGGTTTTGACTTCTGCTTTCAACATGAAGATCATGGATTCTATTCCCATAAATCAAGTAAAAACCTTGAGTACTATCTTTTCAAATATTTGTGCAGTCCAAATATTTGTGCAGTCCATAACTATTGCCACCCAAAACGTGGCAGTTCCTTCCAGACAAATACCAATCACTGCACATCCCAATCCTAACTTTGAAAAAGTATGTCAGATATGTTCCATGACATTTCTTTGAGTCAATATCATGAGATAAATTATGCACACAATTTGTTTACAACTCAGCACCAATATATTGTTACAGTAGTGATTGTTAAAATGTAGAACAATATTTACCGGCCCAAAAGGTGAAGTTGTCAATACGCCTTGTAGCTTCATTGACAAGATCTAGCTCACTGCTGAAGCCTTCAAAGCGATCTATTTCAAAACACTATAAAAACAAACAAGCAAAATAGAAACAAAATTGCAATCAAAAAAACAATTCAACATAAATTCAAAATAAATTTATCATTAGCAAAAGGGACTTTTTAAATGCTTGAATTTCAATATTTATTAATTACTTTTTCATTCATCACATTACAATGTAATACATGATTGTATATCACAAACTAACGGGGAACTTTTCCACAAAGTTTTAACATTTCAAGAGGTAAATCCCTTTATATATAAAAGCCAAATCAATTAATATAATATATTATACAGTAATGATTAATGTATCTTAATTAATTGAGGAACAATGCAACTGAATTAATTAAGGCACTGTGAGATTTAATCAATTAAATCATCACGAATAAGCAAAACACATGAATCAATCTCAATTAGTTAATAAGGTGAGTGATCATATAAAAAGTATTTCAGATTGAATAATAAAATAAACTATCAAGAAAAAATGGAAAACCCATACCGAAAGAATCTCCAGCGTGACGTTGGCGAGCCCATCAGCAGCATCCAGAAAGTCGATGATGTCTTCCGTGTCGTTGCCAAACAGGTTGGGCAGTCCCCCATCCCAGGGCGCTACCCCTCCCCCGTCCCCTCCCCAGGACGGGGTGCCGTTGATGCACCATGGGTTGCCCGAGGGGAGGGCGGTAGGGAGGAGACCAGGGGGTATGGGCAGGCCAGTTGGGAAGGGAAGACCGCTGGGGAGCGTGGCGGGGATGGGGAGGTCACACAGGTTGCTAGGCAACGGGGGCAGCCCCCGACTTGTCCGGTTGAGGCAGGAGGCCATCAGGGGTAGGTCACCGTCCTCAACAAAGACCTGTTTTTATTTTTTGAGGATGGGGTTGAATGGTGCACAAAGAGAAAGAAAAAAATAAAAGATTATTAACCCTTGATGGAGAATTTGATAGAATTGAAAGTAATACAAAACTGTAAACATTTTTGCTTTGTTCCATTTTATGAACCCAAATGTAACAGGCTTTTGAATCAAACATATTGAAGTAAATCATACATGTACATTCTTTTGATCTTAGTAATTTTTTTTCGCCCCAAGAAAAGGGCAAACTGTATAATTTTTTTAAACAAAATAGCCTTTGGTGGGGACCAGGGATAAAATGCTTGTGGCTGTGAAAGGGCCTCACAGGAACATAGGATATCAGGGGGGTGTTTCACAAAGAACCCAAGTTGAACTTAACTCTAAGTTGGACTTAAAATGTATGAAAAGTCGTAAATTTCTTTGAAAACAAATTCTAAAAGTCCTTTGAAAAGGCATTAAATGTTGTTTCAATTCAGAAATATTTTTCTATTATCAAAGAGATTTCATGGTCTTCATGTAAAATTTATGAAAAGTCTAAAATACTTGCATTTTTGCTTTTGAGTATATTTTGTTCCAAGGCTACAAATGGCTTACCATACTTTTTAAGTCCAACTTAGAGTTAAGTTCAACTTAGGATCCTTGTGAAACACCCCCCTGGTCCCTGAAATGAAGGAGTTAAAATGCATCAGAAACTTGCATTGATGTACTTACCCTGATGCACGGCGACACTTCCAGCCATTTTTCTGACAAGTCTTGCATGTCGCCAAGTGTCTTGAAAGTTGCATTTGCCTGGAAAGAGTACAAAACAAAATAAATATAAATGGAATAATTATTAACCTACTGCAGTGGACAGAATACCTGAGAATGAGTCAATACAGATTTTGCCAACAATGTTGGCATGATTGCATATGTTATTTCCACCTGGATTACAAAGGCTTATCCAAGACACTAAGGGTGGAATTCTCATCAAAAGGTTAAATTTAGCCCGGGTTCAATTTTTATGGAGCGCCACACTGCGCACTTATTTCTAAATGCGCGCTTGTACTAGATATGCGCACTCATCCTTCATAAACGCAAACACAAAACCTATAAATAGACCATTGCGCCTGACGCTTATTTTTACGCTAAACCGGCAGGAAGAAAGTATGAAAAATGTGTGTAGAAACTTGACAATAATCGTTGATTTTGCCAGATTTATTTGACTTTTCATATAAATAACATGGACTCATCTTGCGGGGAAACCTCCAAACTTCCGCTGTCAAAATCGAGTGTAGAAAGCGCTAATTGAATGAAGAAAAAAAAATAAGATAAGTGCCAACGGAGACAATGGTGGCAAAGGAGTAACAACCCGGCTTTCCATAAAACAGTGGGTTAAATTTAACCTACTTCTGACCTAAAACGACACAAAACGACGCATTTTAGCACTGTGCTAAATTTAACCTTTTAATCAGAATTCCACCCTAAATTTTGCAACAATCCTCCACTTCAATATTGATAGAATTTATGCCATGAATAATTTTCTAACAAATGTGAAAGGAGTTCAATTTAACACCCGGTATAATAATAAACATACTTATGTAACAACTTATACTCAGCGGCGTAGCAACAATTTCTGCAAGGGGGGGGGGGGGGGGGGGGGTTCCAACAATGAAGAAAGAAAAAACATAATCCCCCTACGACTGGCTAGTTTACAAGAAAGTACGCAACAACAACAAAAAACATTGCCAGTGGCCGAGAGCACGATCATGACCCAGGACCAGCTCTAGTTCCACTGATCTCTATATATGCTTGTGTAATCCTTTACAGTTGAATGAGTAAGGGCGGTAGGTGTGCTCTGCTACGTTCTGTTGATTTGTATGCAATTCTATCATATTGACATCAATGAGTTAGAGCCAATGATGATAATTATCATAGTAAATGTCGCTGGTCCGTAATTGGGCCCTTGCCCCCAGGAGCCAACCCACCTCACAACACCACCGCTAATATTCAGGGTGCTATATACAAACAAAACAAACAATCAAAATATCTGTCAAATATATACATTTTATTTTTTTTATTTCCTACCTGACTGATGATCTTCTCCGTAGCCAGGGTCTTGGGAGAGTAGAGGATTTTTCCCTGGATGAGTGGCAGGAAAAGAGAGAGGACGTAGTTCGTCTGCTTCTCACTCTGAGATCCCGTCAGAAGGAAGTCGCTTAGCCATGGACATCGCTCACTGCCCGGTATCGTTTCTGGAATAAAGAAATGTTTATAGATCACTTTAGTTTTCATTGTTTGATCATGTTTAATTAGTGTTCATTTTTAATTTAAAAGCAGAGAGAGTAAGACTGAAAAGTTGTACATGTAGGCTGTCTGTTTCTCACTCTGTGATCCAAATAGTAGAATTTTGGTTAGCCGTGGACATCGCTCACTGCCTGGCATCGTTTCTGGAGTATTCAAATAAATGTTTGATCATGTACATGTATATGGAAGTGGTCAATAGTCTGTAGTCTGTCTGTTTCTCACTCTGTGATCCTGTCAAAAGAACGTGGGTTAGCCATGGACATCGCTCACTGCCTGGTATCGTTTCTGGAGAATTGATCAAAATATTTAATCATTTCAGTTTTCAAACATAGAAGAAAGTGACAAGAAAAAAAATTATTTTGATGACATTTATTTTAATAAAATTAATGACATAGTTACTCATTCAAATATTGTTTATTCACTTTGGTGATATTACAAGAGTGGATTCAAAATATTGTACTAGTTATTACAGTTAACAAAGGGATCTGCCTCGACAGGATATCTATATCCTTTGCAGATCCCCCACATCCACTGTAATACTGTCCACACCACATGTATAACTTGTTTTTTGTTTTTAATGTATGTAATTTGCTGAAATTTGTATATTCTGTGTTTTTAAAGATGTGAAATAAAATTGAAATTAATTAAATATATATTCAAATTTCAAGTTCAAGTCTCAAAACTATTGCCATGTTAATCATTATATATACTTTGCAATGCTGACTTCAAAATAATTGTTATTCCCTCAATCAACCTAACAACAGCACACCATCCGGTAAAATGTCCATAACTATTTCAACCTTCTTAGAATCATGAACTCGTGTGTGCGATTAATCCAAATAGGACTTTTCAAGCTTACCATTATCTGCATTCCCATCTTCTGGTTCTCCAGTCTGCAGCGATGATGGCGTAGTTTCATACTTCTCAGTTCCGGAGCCCCCAGGACTAGCACCCCCCAGATCAAATGGAACTTCCCTGAATCCCATATCGGTGAGGAATGGGAGATCGCCACAAATGAGCTTGCCAGTGTCGTTGGTCTTCAAGATGTCTTCCATTTGCCGTGTCAAGTTCTTGAAGCTCTCCAGCTCTTGAATCTAGGATGAAAATTGTGGATCAAAACAAGAACTAAGTTATCATTTATCATCGTCGTCGTCGTCGTCGTCGTCATCATCATCATTTATAGAAACCTGACAGGCTAACACAACCCCGAAGGACGATAAATTAACTAAAGAAAAGAGAGAACAATCCGGCAAAGAATCACAGAAAGTGATTCAGCTTTATGTTAACCCCCCTGGTGAGCTATGTATAAAGTCTATGGGCATTTATGAATCTCGAAGGGAACCGGTTAATGAAGTAAATTCAAATTCAGTCCTCAACAAGCTAAATGTTTACTTACCTCCTGTATGATCTGCATGATTTCTTCTGATATGTTGCCCGGAGAATAACCAGTGTTGTTGTATACCTGCATGTGAGACAAATCAAAATGTGATTAGTGTTTCTTGAGAAGAATATCAATCACAACAACTGTGTGTGCCATTCAATTGTTAGTATGTGCACTTTGTGTGCTGGAGTGAGTGCCGTATGTATCCGATGACCAGGGTAATAATAGTGATGCGCCGCGAGCATCGAAAGACGGAACGTGCGCTTTGTAAAAGTAGCCACCATTATTATTATTATTTTCTTGATTACAGTAATGCTGTCATTTATACAAAGAGAGTATTCACTGTCCAACAAATAACTATAAACAGATCTATACAAGTCAAGAGTAATAATCCAAACGTTAAATAAAGCGAAGTTAACCTAACAAATTTGGTTCTGATTGCTGTTCGTTTTGATTTTCAGTGTATATTTTTTTATTTTCAGAATATGTGGGGATCTCCAAAGATGTAAAAATGCAAAATCAGAAAAATTAAAGATTGACTTTGTTATCTTAACAATATGATAAATCTCTGATTTAATGGTGGTTGTTTGACAATCTTTAATAATAATAATAATAATAATAATGGTATTTATTCAACAAAAAATGTCACATTCACAGCTAAAAGCTGAATTGCAGCGTCATTTGCAACACTATTTACAAACATGGAAATAATATTAATGAACTCACAATATAAAGAACGTTGATATATTATATACAATAATTAATGAAATAAATCATAAAATACCTGAATAGTATCACGAATAAGGCATGAATACTAACAAAAGACAGTAAAATTATATTGTTGTTTTATATATCAATTAATAAATTAAGTGATTACAAAAGTCAATAGGCATCATGTCTAAATTTATCTACGATGAAAAAGGATCTAAGATGAAAAAGGATCTACGATGAAGGTACACATCTCTTCGATGCATTGAAAAAGGACAGATATCCAATCAATAAACCCCTGTTGGTTGATGGATTGCCAGAGATCATGTATTGAATTTGTCAAGCTACAAATTGGTCATGCAACACAGAGGTTCAAAACTTTTCAATACCAAAAACTGCTCAATTTCCAACAACAAAAATGGGGAAATTTACAAACTTTAAGAAAAGACTGAAATGTCCCTTACCCAATCAATAAGCTCCTGTTGGTCAATTGACTGCCACAGGTCGCGGGTGAATTCGTCGAGTTGCGCGTTGGTCAAATTGCAGAGCGTTTCGCTGATGTCGTCTAGGTCGTCTGGGTCAGGGGGTGTGATGATCTTGCCGAGGGCCGTCTCGTTGCAAACAACCTCGTGCATTTGCCTTCCACTCAGCAAAAGCTGAAGCTAAAGGACAATGGAATGATGAAATTAAAGATATTATAACTGGCCTGTTATTTCAGTCAGAACTACCACTATTAGAGCGGCTCGAGTCCTATTGCACAATTATGCGCAACAATCTTTCAAAAAAGACACAAAAGCTAGATTAGCTAGATTTGGGGTGCAATGATTGTGCTAAGGTTTGTCTCCTTCCAAACTACATCATGAATTTGTCTCCCACTCAAGAAAAGCTGGAGCTAAATTAAATTACAATGGTAAAACTAACTCATTGCCTATGGAAACCTTGTCGGTCCTGTATTAACTCTATGGGGATTGGCAAATCAAGTAGGAAAGTGGTCATTAGAATTAAGATGGAGCTGATATCACTGTTAGACTGGCTTAGTTTTACATACCGAATTGTAGAACTGTGGTTGTATAGAATAAATATTTATGTCTATCATGCTTTAAGTAATTGAAAGGGAAAATCTCAAGGTACCAGATACAAAAAGTCTATATTTGAATGAACAGTGGCCAACTCATGCATAAATTTGCATTGAAATGTGTAAAAATGCATATTTTATACATTGCATTTGGATGTGCCAAGTTGAATGTGACTGCCAGCATATGGTACAAACTAGGGCTGAGTCAAATCAAATATTTTGAAAATCGAATATGAGTCGTGTAAAAACGGTCGGATATCGAATATATCCGAAATTTGAAGAAAAAAAAGAAAAAAAAAGAAAAGAAAAAAAAAATATATTTTTATTTTGTTGGTATTATTATTATTTTTAAAATTTGACTTGACTTGACTTATGCCATTCACACCATCGCCTGGATGTGTGATGGCTTCTGTTTCACAATGGCTTGCCACATCTTCCTGTCTTCGGTCAATCTTTTGGCTTGATTTATTTTTTAATCCAATATAAATATTCTGTCCGTTTTTTCAATTAGAATCGGCAGTACAGTGTGATGTTAGTGTACAAACTGCTGTCAAGATGAAATACTTTGATATCTCATCATAGATTCTTCTAAATTTGGCACTCACTATACCACTTGTATATTATCCTCTTACCTTTGGTTTATTATTTGTTTTGTTTATTTGTTATTTATGTAAAATACCTTAACTTTTAACTTTAGCAATAGATAAGCAGGGTTCAATGTGCCATTTTCTGATCGAATCTATCGAATGGGGATTACAAAATTAAACGAAAAAAAATAAATGAATAAAATAATCGATTTTTTTTTTTTTTTTTTTTTTTTTTTTTTCGGATATTCGTATCCGAAAATTTGTATTCGGTATCCGACCTTCACGGTCGGATATCGAATAGCCATTCGTTTGGACTCAGCACTAGTACAAACCTCTTGTGGATTGATCGGAGTGTAGAGAAGGTCCTCGGTGACATTGGGGCTGATACCAAGATCTGTTTGGAGCAGCTCCTCAAAGGCTACTGGATCCTTGATCAGGTCAGCCAGCGTAAAAGAACCTGAAAAAACAAGGAAAAAGATGTGTCAATTAAGAATGAACAACCAATCAGATTATTTCAATATGGAAAATACTGCTGAAAACTGCTTGTCTACTAAAAAATTGCCAATGTGATAAAATGAGAGTCGTATACAGCCTAGCTTTCGATCCTAGCAGAATCTTCGTCAGGGCACAAATGACAGTTACTACAGAAAAAACACAGAATATATACCAACATAAACACATGTATGGAAGGGGGGCTGGAAAGAGGAAAGGAGGCGGAGACACAAAACAATGAAAGCAACTGTGAGTGGGTGAGTGTCAGGACTGCTTGACCAATCAGGCATGGGTGGGTCCTTAAGTGGCTGCAGTCAAAGAAAATATGATGAAAGTGTAAGGCTAAGAGAAGAATAGAGGTAGGGAGGATCAAAGAAATAGATCAAGAAATGGAAAGAGTCATGTGAACAAAAGACAGTTGATGAGGTGTGGGAGTGCACACTGGGGCACTGAGAGGGGAGGAACAATAGAGGGGATTATGAGTGTAGGGGATGGGAGCGAGAGGATTAGGACAAAGAAAGTGAAGTGAAGTGTGTTGCAGGATCGGATGAATAGGATAGGCGAGTTCAAAGGAGAAAGTGGAAAGGATGAGGACCCAGTAGGTGATGATATGTAGAGAAGCAACATAGACAAATGAATGGGACAGGGAGTGTAAAAGAGATAGTGAACAAAAGGAAGCCTAAATGGGTAGGTAATCAGAGGGAAGGTGGAGAGACAAATGAGGGTGGAAAAATATGATCAAAATAGAGGTGGAACTATGCATGATGAGAATGTGGATGTATATGAATAAGCCAATGTCTATGGAGTGTACCTATAGAGAGAAATTAAATGCAAAAAGTATAACATGTATGAATGGTGACAGTGTATATGATGTAATCTCAAAGGAAACTAGAATGAATATATGGGGGAAATAAAATGGGAAATAAGAATATGAATAGTATGTGGAACGAAGTAAAGTATCGATATGGGGGGTGAAAACAAACAAATGGTGGTGCAGACGATGAAGGGGAGATGCAAAGGTTAATCACTGCCTTCTTGGATGTTGGGACCACGGGGATGAATGGTGCAGAGACGTCTTATCCAATACTTCTCTCTGCTGGAGCGGAGTGTGTCCGGGCGGTTACCTAGATAACTCCAGTATTCTG
>JBAMJV010003794.1:0-36090 GCA_037951105.1 Echinarachnius parma | reverse complement strand
TGGACTGTATACATGCAGTATTTAGCATGACAACTGAAAGACAACAACTTAATCGCATTGTTCAGCATGATCAGGCTATAGAGAGTTGGACAATTTGTTGCCATTATTTCAGAACTTTAAATTACCGATATAAAACCCGTAATCAAACGCCTTGCTGCAAATTCATGAGGAAATGGACATCATGTAGTTTTACGGAGCGTTTATAACACAAAGCCGCAATATTTAGTATATCAATTATCATGGGCGGGTGTATGTCACGCTCTAAAAGGGTAAGTGAGTTGTTTCATGAATGCCACATTGAATGTTGATATCAATAGTACAATGGTTTATATTTACATGTATAACGTTTTAATTTCTTGACCGTTGTGTGTCCACTGTACATTTACCGTTCTTATCTTATGTTCCTGTGTTACCTTTTTTTCTTGCCAAATACTTTGCAGAAAAGGGGACAGAATGGAATTGAAGAGGACGATTGTTGCACCACAAATTGTCGTACCTGCACAAATTTTCGTAGGCGACAATTTGTGCAAAATGTTGACACCACAAATTGTCGCTTTCTGCACAAATTGTCGTTTGCGACAATTTGTGGAGGCGACGGCGACAATTTGGGCTGGTAGCTGGCACCACAAATTGTCGCCACACCTACGGTCCTGTTCAAAGCCATGATGACATACATTTTGGATTAAAATGATCATTCTTGACATACGGATATATATATATTGTTTTTTAGACTTATGTTTTTTTTTTCAATGGAAACAATTATTTACCATTTCCATCTAGAATTTGTACACCAAACACACAATTTAGTGATTTTGGGGCCGACGCTCACTTACAAACGGTCACTGCGTGACTTCGGAATAGTATACCCGGTCGTCGCAAATTTGGTCTCAAAAGACTTCAATACAAAAAAAATAACCCATGAAGTCACGCGGCGATACCTGCGTGCGTTGCGGAATTATCACGCGAAAGGTCGAGCCCCCCCCCCCCCCCCCCCCCCCCCACCCCCGCCCCAGGCCTGGTTGAATACAAATTTCTTTTGACATCGAATAAAAAAACATAAACATTTTAATTATTACAAAGACAGCACGAATAAATAAACCATGTATTCACAAACGAAAATACAAAAAATACAAGAAATAAAAAAAGGGGACACATCATTACCCCCCCCCCCCCCCCACCCCCAGCTCATAAACACCCATGAAAGGTACCTAGCTTGAAACTGAAGGAAAAGCAGAAATACAACCGAAAATCACATAAAAACGAATATTAACACATGCTCACACCTGGCTTTTTTTTTTTTTAAGTTGTCTCGAGGCCAATTTGTAGTGTTCTTTAATGGTCTCGGCCCCAAAACCAAATAGTCTCGGTCTCGGCCTCGAGATGTGTTGACGGATCTCGGTCTCTGCTTCGTAAAAATCTTCCACTGGTGTCGACGCCGAGGCCGGCCTCGAGTCCACCAGCACTGATTATTATTATTATCATCATCATCATCTTTGTAGCTTGAAGACAGCGACTGACGACAATTTGTGCAATATACGACAATTTGTGGTGTGAGGTTTTACGTGATTTCACAAATTGTCGCCGGGTATGGGACGGCGAGAGCAACACAAATTGTCGCAAACGACAATTTGTGCAGGAGGCGACAATTTGTGGCGTGAAATTTTGCACAAATTGTCGCCTACGACAAATTGTGGTGCAACAGACGATTAATAATAGTAATACTAAAAGAATAATATAAATAATAACAATAATAATGATAATAATTTTATTAGTGTTATTATTATCATTATTATTATAACTATCATTATTATTATCATCATTAGTATTAACATTATTATTAGTAGTAATATTAGTAGCAATAGTAATATCATTAGGCCTATTACTAACATTATTGTTTCTTTGTACGTATTTCCATTATCAATTATAATCAATTGTATTATTATCACAATCGCCATGAATAGCCTATGTACATTCAAATTAAGGGACTTAATAACATTGTCCAAATCCTCAAAATAAAATTTTAATTCTAGCGGTTCCCTTATACCTTGTTGTATTCGTATTAACAATAAAATCAAGGGACAGGTTTCGGTTTTTCAAATTTCACTTTCGTTACAAAGATATGTATGATTGAAGTATTCAGATATGAAAAACTCTGGGCGAGTTTTTCTTCCGTGTACAACGCGAGTGCAGTGAGTTACTGAATATCACTTTGCATTTTCGCTCATTACTTGGCCATACAATGTCCATTTGACTTGAAATTTTCACACAATACCCTATGGACATATGAGATAACAACAATATACATTGCATCAACCATTCATCACTTGTTGCACATGTCAACAAAGTTACTAGATCCCTTTAAGCCCCCTTTAAGGTGCTTTTACCAGTGCCACGTCTCTATATACTATTTTAAATTATTATAATTATATATTTTAATTTATGTTAAATTATATGTAAAATCGTTTTATTTTGTGTACAGTGTATACAGACATTTTCAATATAATTTACTTTCGATATTGTGTATAATATGTTGTTGAATATGTGGAAAATAAATAAATCAAATTTAAATATTCCAAAGCTGCTACGAAATATTTCTCGCCGGATTTTATGACGGAACTCATGAACCCGGAAGTAAAATGACATCCTAATGAACATTAATTTTGTTGCAAACAGATATATAAAAACAGATCAAATCGATTCAGACACAGACACAAATTAATATTGACCTATATCCGTAAACAGCGATACTGTTCATATGTATCACGTTGTATACCGTTTCCGGCGTGTTATTTTACATTACATGCAATCAAACAATTATTCTCTGTTAAGAAATATCCACTACGATTACGAAATATATTTTACTCTCATAATAGTGGGTATAGTGTGACATTATTAAAATAACGTAATGATGAAATAAATTACACACACAGCAAATTTTGTTCACAGGGGGGCTGAAGACTTTTGCCCAAATAATATATACTTCCCATTTTCCCCTGACAAGGAAGACAAGAACAAAATCTTCGCCTCTTTGATGCCCACAAATTATGTTTGTTTATGGTCCGAAAATAGCATGATCATGTGCATATGTGAGTGGAAGACGAAGCGTGCGCAGTGGCGAAGAGTGGTCGGACTTTAAGTTAATGGGAGGGACACACATTGTTAGGGGGCACACCTGTATCTATTTATTTGTATACAGATCGTACCCTATGTATTGTATTATTTGTGTCAATGTTTCTTTGGGGGCGGGATGGGAGGGGGGGTGCACGATGCACCCTTGGTGCCCCCCCCCCCCCCCCCTCCGGTGCTACGCCACCTAGTGGAGTGACCTGTATTCCCTGGGAATCCCCATGCATTCTAATTATACACACACATCACATCCCGGGTAACTTCACGTTCAATATACTACATTCCAACTTCTACAAAAAGAGCAGCACATCAAAACAAAGACCAGAGGAAATAATAATTTATGCCGTTCGATTTGTTTTAAAAATAAACTCAGAATTTACATGTAATTGTTTAAATGACTCGAATATCTAGGAGGATGTGACAAAAGCTGTCTGCGCACACATTTTCACTTTCATTATGAGCGTGCCATGGACTGTATGTGCAGTATTTAGCATGACAACTGGATGACAACAACTCCATCGCATTGTTCACAGTTCAGCATTGTTCAGCATCGATCCGGCTAATGTAGAGAGTTGGACAAGTTTACCAGTATTGTTTCAGAACTTAAAATTACCGATATAAATCCCGTAATTAAACGCCTTGCTGCAAATTCATGAGGAAATGGAAATCATTTAATATAATACGGACCGTTTATAACACTGAAGCCGTAATATTTAGTATAATCATCATGGGCGAGTGTATGTCATGCTCGAAAAGGGTAAGTGTTTATCGCGTTTTATACCGCGTTGTATACGTGTATGCACAGTTGTTTAATGAATGCCACATGGAATTTTGTTATATCAATAGCATGATAGTTTACAGGGGCGTAGACAACCTCACAAGGTGGGGGGATGACATGTACAATCATCCCCCCCAGGTTTTAGGAAAAAATATATTTTTTTGCGTGTGTGTGTTTGAATGTATGTGTATGTGTGTCTGTGTAGGTGCGTGTGTTTGTGTGTGTGAGTGGTATAACATGTATGAGCTAAGACTTGTTAATTCTAACATTCAAAATCTAATTTATAAATACATCCAAGTTTTCGCTGCGCGCTTCGCGCGCGAACAGATTAGCTCAGTTTGTTGTATAACTTGTGTATGGATTGTCTGATGGGGTGAGTACTTTTTCTCTACCGGGCATATAGTTCCCGTGTGCCTACATTGGCATTGCTCTGGCTGCTTGTGTGACGTTCACCAAATTGCACCATTTCAAGTATATAAATGCGGGATAAATGCAACATCTTAACCGTGGGAGGGGGGTCCCCCTATGGCTCTGCCCCAGATTTCCTATCTAGGTATGCACCAGATTGTACTATTTCAAGTCCAAAAATGCAAAAGCTCCCTACCGTGGGAGGGGGGACATTCCCCTCCCACACGATCCCCCAAATCATAACACGCTTTCCCAGATTTTCTATCTAGGTATGCACCAGATTTCACAATTTCAATTCCAAACTGCAAAAGCTCCTTACCGTGGGAGGGGGGGGGGGGGGGGGTGCCGGACACACCCTCCCCCCCCCCCCCCTCCCCCCCCCCCCCCCAATCATAACACGCTTTCCCAGATACAGTCATCTTAAAGGTAGTTCAGATTCGTCAAATGAGATGCGCGGCGCCATCTTGCATACGCGTTGCGCACGGTGCGTAATGCACGTTAGCTCAGTGTCATGCGGTGCGCGCAAACTAACCCAGTTCAAAATGGCGATCCGCTATGTAGCATCCCCACGCTTGATGCCCTTTAACTCCCGAATCGCCAGATTGCACAATTTCAAGTCCAAAATGCAAAAGCTCCCTACGGTGGGACGGGTGACACCCCCTCCCCCCACTCAGTCGCTTCGCTCCCTCTCATTATCTCACTCTCACCCGGCTCAAAGTTGGCAATCCTGTGAGTGTGGTTGGGCATGAGCGCCCCTGCACAAAAAAAAAACATCGTGAGCCCCCTTAGGTCCAATTTTGCCCCCATGATTCCCTCGGTCTCGAAACATTTTGGCAGGTGGTCTCGGCCGGGGAAAAATGTCATCCCCCCCAGGTGTAAGAACCTGTCTACGCCACTGATAGTTTATATTGATGTTGCTCCGTACATGTCCCAATAACAAATTTCCCGAATAAAATTTCCTTTCCTTTTTAAGCAATGTATAAGCTATAATACAATAGTATTGTTATGAAATTTTGACCTAATGATTTTCGAACTTCACATAGATACCAATAATAATTACATTTGTATATTTCACAATCCTTTCTCGCTTTACTACCCCTCCGCTCTCAACAAACCCTCCTCTTTCTTTCCCTCTAAATATTGCACTTTTGATGTTGATTTATCCCTTATCATTATGTATGTTCCTGTGATTTCCAAACTTCACATAAATACCAGTAATAATTACATTTGTATATTCCACAATCTTTTCTCGGTTTACTACCACTCCGCCCCCAACAAATCCTCACCATTATTTCCCTCTAAATATTGTTATTTTGATGTTGATGTATCCCTTATTTATGTTCCTGCGCTACCTTGTGATGTTTTCCTTACCAATTACTTTGCAGAGAAAGGGACAGAATGGATTTGAAGAGGACGATGAATACACACCAGTGGTAAGATTTGTTATTACTGTTTTAAAAATAATAACAATAATGATAATAATAATGTAAATAAAAATTATAATAATAATAGTAGGCCTATATTAATAATAGTAATTATAGTAATAAATAATAGTAATAATGATAATGATAATGATAATAATAATAATATTATTAGTATCATTATTTATCATTATTTTATCATTATTATTATTAGTAGTAGTAGTAGTAGTACTAGTAGTAGAAGTAGTAGTAGTAGTAGTAGTAGTAGTAGTAGTAGTAGTAGTAGTAGTAGTAGTAGTAGTAGTAGTAATTTTAATATAATGATCATTATCATTAAAGGGATAGTTGAGTTTTGGTATAGAGGGCACTTCAACAAATATTAGTTTGTGAGATAATGAAAAACTTACTGTCAAATTTGGCAGAACATACAATTCTAATGACAGAATAAACTTTATTTGATCAAAATCGGTTCAGAAACGGCTAAAATATTCATAAACATATGTTTATTCAAAAGTTTCTTCGCCAGGGGACATTTTGACTTTTTAGAAAAATAAAAAAAAACGCTTATAGACTTCTTTGAAGAAAATCTAAATAGGTTTTAAAAAGTTGTTGATGATATCTCTATTTAATCATTATTTTACCAAAACATCAAATGCACAATTTTGTATTAGAGAGCGCCCTCTTGAGTTGTAACGGCTCTTTTTGAAATATAACAGGGGTTTGATTTAGTCGTTTGTAATTGTGTATACTGTTCGAGCATGGTGGAGTTATAACTATTAGTTTGTACCGTAATGGTGCATGTTTTGGTTACTAACGTTAAGTTTGACCAATACTCTATCTCTTTAATGTTTCATTGTTCGTATTTTCACTATCAATATAATTAATTGCATTATTGAATGAAAAAGAGCAAATAAAATGGGATTCCAACGGGATTCGAACCCGGGACCTCCGAATTGCAAGACCAGAGCTCTTACCGACTGAGCTATATAAAACTCTAACGCGGCGTTCGTCCCTGAAACCCCTAAATTTCCATTGCTCGTGTGGTCAGAAGCTATTATAAAACTGACATAAACCCGACGGATAGAAATCAACTTGGGGATATATGCAAGGGGTCACCGAAGTGATGCAGCTTTTTATGTCAGGTTTATAATAGCTTCTGACCACACGAGCAATGAAAATTAAGAGGTCTCAGGGACGAACACCGCACTAGGGTTTTCTATAGCTCAGTCGGTAAGAGCAGCGGTCTAGCAATCAGGAGGCCTCGGGTACGAATCCCGTTGGAATCCCATTTCCTTTGCTCTTTTTCATTAATATTATATATTTCTGGTCATTTTCTCTAATAATATTGCATTATTATCATAATCGCATTACTTAAGATGAATATATACATTCAAATTGGAGTGGACCACTACAATAACCCACTATGAACATTTATCATAATTTCTTAATCAAGTAGTTTTTAACAATTCTGCATCGACCAAACATTATACAGGTATAATGTACATTTTGTGTGAAAAGTAGAGGTATTCGTCACCTCATGGCAGAATGAGCACAGATTAAAGACAAAATTACCGAATTTCATAAGTCACAAGATTTGCGAATGAAAACAATATAAAAAAAGATAACAAATAGCAAACTATGTATGTTAAAATATTAACAATGGTAGAGTACATAACTACTTCTAGGATATGACTTTAAAACGATCTAGTGATGTAATATTGTCAATCCACAAAATGTAATTAGAACTACAGTATATTGCGAGTTCTCACATATCCCGTTGTATTGGTATAACCATAACCAACATGTAATACAGAGCATGGATCAGGTTTCTGTTGTTTTTTTTCTCGAATCTCTAATAAGTCGTTACAAATATTATTTGAATGACATTTTCGGAGTTGACATTCTCTATAATTATTAATTATACTAGCTGTGTACAAGGTCAGTGCAAGAGTTTGCAAATGTCAGTTTTCATTTTTGCTCATTACACTATTATGACATTCAATTACCGTGGAATTGTTCACACATCACCAAATACACATTATTATCATTCTTCAGTTTATGCACTTTTAAAACGCTGCGTAATAAAACGTTGTGTAAAAATGGTTGTTGAATATTTGTATACAACTTTAGGTGTAGCATGTTTAGTTGTAGAAAGAAGGGTTGTGTATTAAAAGCGGCCATTGTTCAATCGTTATTGTAACGTGCAATATGACTAGAATAGTCTTGCTCTCATATAATAATGATTTCACAATAGGTATTCAGCTGATAGGTATAAATGATAAATATATTATAATGAATTAATTGCTTTGTGATTAATAACTTAGAACAGTTCCATATATGAATGATTAGCAATTATGCTCAATGATATGATATTTGTTCTTTGTGTAGTGTAGCTTTGTTTATCTTATAGTGATTTACTTTTGTAAATTTTGTACTTAACATTAATGTTCCAATTCATTTAAATGCGAATGTAGCAATTGCTATATTATATTATTTATCATGTTTATACTATGTATGTTTTGATGTTCAATGTACACTGATCCTGTCAGCACTGCTGCTGATCAGTTTGAAATGTATACCAAAAAATAAAAATAAATAAATAAATAATAAATAAATCACGTGATAGTTTCGACCGCGAAATCATTGCTACAAAATCCATTTTGTCCCACTGCAAATCAAGCGAAACAAGTTAGCGCAGTCGATAGCATGTGAGTCTTATAACCCAAAGATCCCCGGTTCGATTCCGACTATTTCAACAACATGGTCATTTACAATTTATTCTAAACAACCTTTGTAGAAAAAATTAAAACAACAGTTGTGTAAACAACTGGATGGCTCATATTTGTTAAACAGCGGTTGTTGAAAATTTTCCACAAGTTGTTGAATTTGTTTACACAGCGTTTTAACAGTATATACATGTCAACAAAGTTACTAGATCCCTTCAAGAAAATGTTTGTATTTTACATCATCTTGCAGGTACATGAAAACCAAACATACAATGGAGGAAGAACATCTGAGGTATATATAATACAAACAAATATTATGCACTTATTATTATCAGGAAGAACTTGTAGACCTACAATACGTAGTGGTAGACAATGACATTTTAGACAGTGACGCCAACGGCGACGACGAAAGCGTCGTCGTGGTAGTATTAGTATTATAAGTAATAATAGTAGACGTATTATTATTAGCGGTGGTGGTGGTAGTAGAAGTAGTAGTAGTAGTAGTAGTAGTAGTAATAGTAGTAGTAGTAGTAGTAGTAGTAGTAGTAGTAGTAGTAGTAGTAGTAGTAGTAGTATCAGTATTTTATAGTAATCATTAAAGCAAAAGTAGATGATGAAGTGCTAGCAGTATACAAGGTAACAGTTTAACTTCACATCATACATGTACCTTTGTTCATGTTGTTTTTTCATAAATATTGTGGCATTTGATTCACTGTTTGAACTGTGTATGTCACTTTGCGAATATTATTTTTGGGGGTGCATATTTGTTTTTCTTCATGAAACGATTATAACCAGTTTTTCTCGGTCGGTAGAATCATGACGCACTTACCCACATTATAGTACATGCCGTCAAGTCATTATTCATTTCTAGGTATGCAACAGATTTTGACAGTTTCAAGTCCAAAAATGTGATAGCTGCCTACCGTGGGAGGGGGAAAACCCCTCCCACACCCTGCCCCCACTCATTCGCAATTTGCTCCTTCTGGCTTGGTCGCTTCGCTCCCTCGCGAATTCCCAGATATTTTGTTTTGCCCCCACAAAAGTGTTTGCTCATTACGCCACTGGTTAGAAGTACTACTACTAGAAGTAACAACCAATCAATCAATCCATCAATCAAATTAATCAATCAATCAATCAATCAATCAATCAAAAGTTATTAATCTGCACGTTTTCCCTGCCAATCATTTTCTTCTCAGTCACAGCTGATAAATGTCGACGTTTACAGCACATGCTACAAAGAATCGCTACAGGGTCTGCTGGATACCTTGGAGAAAATGGGGGTCTCTAGTGATATACTTGGGCGTGTCACATACAAATGGCTGCCACACGACATCGCGAGCATAGACCTAGAAAACACTTTTCAGAGGAACCACTTCATGTTGTTATGTCACTCTATCCTAGACCGAAAGTTATCGATTACAGATGTCACAGGTGCATTGTATGGTGAATTCTTGAAAGCGGCCAAGGAACAACTAGGTAAGAGGAGTATATCTTCTGGGCCTTTTAGAGCCGACAGTAATTAACATTATTTGTTTATCTTAGTTTCTGAGACCTCTGACAAGTCTAGTCCTTCTCAATTACTCAATATGGTTAGGCTAATACGAAGACAGCATTTAATTTTCACGATAAGATTGTATTAATTAGATTCATTAAACATGATAACTTAAATATAAAGTTCAACTTCTCCTCACCCGTTGATAAAAATAATGCCCATCGTTTTCATCTTATTGTGTATGCAGGACAACAGCGAGTTGGCGTTATTGGTTACGACTTTTCAGAAGAAATCATGTCGAATGAGATCATGTTGCAATACAAGATGGATAGTTTCAGGCAGAGCCAACCCACGACGTTTGAACGCAGTTCTTTTGCATTAATTGGTGGCAAGCTAAGTACATCTCCGATTGGATTATCGTCGGACCAACTTAGAGAAATGAAGTCCCGATTCGAAGAATCAGATGGTAAGTCTACTGATGAGGAATTGAGGTTTGAAGATCCGGGGACTTCAACCAAACAGCGGACAGTCATGACAGTGAAACGAGGCGAAGGGGGAACCGAATCGTGCCGTGCTGAGAACCGCAAACAAAAGTCAAGACGCCGCTCCAAATTTGTTGCGTGGTTAAGAAATATCGTTAGATCGCGACGCTCACGGAAGAAGTATAATGGAGAACAAATAAATTTGTTACAGAAGGAGGACTGATAATATATATATCCGTATAATTTTAACAATTTGAACAACTACATGAACTATACTATGTATTAGTGTTTTGTATAATCACTTGTTGATAATTTGCCACAAATGCTTACATTATGCGCATAGAGAACATCATACAATAACACGCCATAATTTGTGAGAAATGTAATCTTTGACGTGCCACAAAGATCTCCGGTGTTAATTTACCCACTGTTAATGTGCTGTTTGTTATTGAAGTGATCCGAAAAAATAGAGATATGAACTTTAAAATAAAGTGTTGTTGGCACAGACCAGCGTCCTATGAAAATAATGAAAAGGGTGTTCCGCCCATGATTTGGAAAAAAATGTGAATAAAAGAACAATATTATCTTATTTAATGACGTTATTTCTTAGAGCACAAATATCAGATACAACGTACGAAGAAAACGATATAAACACAACAAAAAAAGTAACTCCCCCCCCCCCCCCCTAAGCAAAATAGCGTAACTTTTTAACAAATTGGGTTTGAGCAACATAACTTGGCAGGAATGTTTCTAAAACGATTGGCTAACATCTCTGTGAAAATGAATTTGATCCGCCATGCCATGCATGAGTGAGCACACATTAAAGGAAAAATGTCACTTTTCAAAAGTCACAAGAGTCAAAAAGTGAAAATTCTGCCTTTGATGTGTGGTCACTCATCCATGACTCGACGGACCAATTTCATTTTCACACATAAGTTAGTCAATAAATGTAGAAACAATCCTGCCGAGTTATTTTGCTCAAAACCTTTTCGTTAAAAAGTTATGTTATTTGATTAAGGGGGACTTATTTTTGTGTTGAGTTTAATTGATCAGTATTGTTAGAATAAACTCAACAAAAAAGTAAGTCTCCTCCTGATTAGAATAACATAACTTTTTAACAAAAAGTTTTGAGCAAAATAACTCGGCAGGATTGTTCCTACACTTATTGTCTAACTTATGTGTGAAAATGAAATTGGTCCATCGAGTCATGCATGAGTGACCACACATCAAAGGCAGAATTTTCACTTTTTGACTCTTGTGACTTTTGAAAAGTGACATTTTTCCTTTAATGTGTGCTCACTCATGCATGGCATGGCGGATCAAATTCATTTTCACAGAGACGTTAGCCAAGCATTTTAGAAACATTACTGCCAAGTTATGTTGCTCAAACCCAATTCGTTAAAAAGTTACGCCATTTTGCTTAGGGGGGAGTTACTTTTTGTGTTGTGTTTATATAGTATAATTTATATGACTGCCCAAATCAAGGCCCAAATTACGTGCAATCTATTTTGTTGTTTGTGATACAACATAGGGGCTCGAACCCACGACCCCCCGAACATGAGACGGGCGCTCTACCATTAATCCATGCACGTTATGCCTGGTAAACGTTACACACAAAAAAGGGGCCTGCTTCTGGAATGCTTCTGCAGTTGGAATACTGGAGTCCATCCTGGAAAAAAAATTGAGGTTCATATTTTCGTAGGGACTCCAATTATAGCACAAATAATGATACTCGATAGAATCTTTTAGAATCATTCCATTACAACATGGTTCTCGAATTGTCCCTATTCCCTGAGGAAGACATAACCCATTGCCAGCGGGAACATTGTGTTCCATGTATATTCACGTATGATTGTATTAATTGAAGAGCTTAGTTCCAAAAGGCGCTAAATCCACTTTTCATAAAAAATTAAGTTAACAAAATTAGTACATTAATAACCTACGTATAGATATCCAGAATCCACATTTAATGAGAAATTAAACGATCAAAATCTAAAATTTGTAACAATCAATGTTCATATTCTCATAGGCATGTGAGAAAAGTTTGACCGAGAAACCTGAATTTCTCGAGTTGAAAGGGCGAATTTAGCGCCTTTTGGAATTAAGCTCTTCATATGTTTACGAGACTGTATACTCGTGGGTAGTAATTATTTATTATTGTTTCCATGCTATTATCTCGTCCATCTTTACCCAAATATATGGCCATTTTTTATATACATTGTTTGGATATTGGTGTATTGAAATTATCTTTGTATTAGTTTTCAACATTTATATAACATCTCACAAAGAAATGTTTACTAGATTGACTACGCGTGGGAATCATTATGTGGGTGACACCAACCGCAATACATATACAATAAGTAATACAAAGAAGTCCCCCAAATCCCACATGCATGATTTCAATTTGGCTAAATATTTGTTTAAACTATTTCAAAGGCATAAGGGGAGTCACAACAAAAGTTGTTAATGGATACCAGCAAACATGGGTGTATGATCCCCACACCCAGCCCCAAGAGGGGGGGGGGGGGGGGGGGGGGGGGGTGGTGACTCGCCCTCTCATCGACGAACTAACAATATGATTGCCCCCAATTTAAAGTGATCCATTAAAGGGTACCGCCGGGCATGATAAAACCAATCCTTATTTTTTTGGGTACTATAATTGAATACCAATCATACTCTTCTGGGGTCTTATACGTTTCTGTAATTTGAGAACAATGCAATTAATTACTACGACCTACGGAACCACGGCTATTTACTGGTTCGCGCGCGCGACTTTGTTTGCACGACCGTTCAATCAATACGCGTACGTTATTATGGTAGTATGCGATTTATCGCATAGTCCGTGCGATAGTTAGTATCGTATGGCATGCAGGCAATTCGCCCGTGTGTGCTTGCACTTTGATGTACACACTACAACGGCAGTGTTGGAGTCATGGTACACACAATGCCCAGCGCTATTATAGCCACCGCACCATGCATAATACAATAGGCTGCTTTCGTATTGCTCACGTCCACTACTGAACGCGTCGAGAGTGAGCCCAACTGCGCTGGGTTGACTAGACACGTTGACTGTCATTTGTTACCTTTTCGTTTTCACACGTTGACGATCATTCAGTCATGCCGCGATCGCGCGAACACAGGCAGGCATAGGAAGCACATGAAGTCGGCTAAGCCTAACCATTTATTGCCCGACCATTTAATTCAATTTATAGCATACAAACAGGCCAAACACGTGTTTATGCCATTGGCTTGGCATCGTACGCAATTGCAATGCAAGAATTATTAGAAACAAATTGATAAAGTAACATGAGACTTGCTTTTAGTATGATATTTCCGCGTTATCATGCATCTCGAGAAGAGTATGACGTCATAAACTCGGTGACCGTCGTTTGAGTCGCCGCTGAAAACAGGGGTGAACGCGTGCTCAAATCCGACGGTGAGCGTGTGGCCGATATTGACGCATGCGCAGTGCATGACAATGACGTCAGAACGGCGAGTCGAGTGCTCGGCGACTCGGAACGAAAGCTCGCTAATGTAGATATACTCTGAATGCATGCAACCGTACAATGCTTGTATATATAGCGCTACGCGTGTATACGGGATAGATGTTGTTTCTGAACGCCAAGTTGATTTTTTATTCGCTGCACTACACAAGATATTTTCGAGATTTTCTCTGCTAGCTGCGATATATCGCAGTTGCTTCCGATAAGAGGATCGTTAAGTGATATCGTAATCGGAACTGCGCTGACAGAATGATTGATAGGTGATATTAAAAATGATTATCTGGCGATGTAGAAATACTTTCAGGATCACAGACTTGTTTTGTATGTTCATTTAAGATATGTCTTTGATGTAAGAGAGCTAAATCTCTGCCTGGTGGTACCCTTTAACTCGAATTTCGACCAAAATCGCTTGGAGCTTTCATTATTCTCTTTTACCATGTTGTTTGGCATACAAACTTCAACATTATCATGGTATTATAGGGGGAATGCCTTGAATTGGTTCAGTAACTACCTTACTGACAGAAAGAAATTTGGTTTCTTTAATAATTGCAAATCGCCCATAGAGTCTGATGTTTTTGGAGTCCATCAAGGAATTTTCTTGATATTTATTACCTATGTGAATGATTGTCATGTAACCTCTTCTAAAGTAACGTCTATATTTAATTTGCGGAAGACTCGAACTTGTACTTTCTCACTCTTCCCCTATTGTTTTAAGTTAATTATTATGTATCAACGAATAGATTAGGACAAATCCTAAGTTAATTCTTATGTATCAACGAATGGATTATGACAAATACTAAGTTAATTCTTATGTATCAACGAATGTATTAGGATAAATACTAAGTTAATTCTTATGTATCAACGAATGGATTAGGATAAATACTAAGTTAATTCTTATGTATGTATCAATGAATGTATTAGGATAAATACTAAGTTAATTCTTATGTATCAACGAATGTATTAGGACAAATACTAAGTTAATTCTTATGTATCAACGAATGGATCAGGACAAATACTAAGTTAATTCTTATGTATCAACGAATGTATTAGGACAAATACTAAGTTAATTATTATGTATCAACGAATGGATCAGGACAAATACTAAGTTAATTCTTATGTTTCAACGAATGTATTAGGACAAATACTAAGTTAATTATTATGTATCAACGAATGGATCAGGACAAATACTAAGTTAATTCTTATGTATCAACGAATGTATTAGGACAAATACTAAGTTAATTCTTATGTATCAACGAATGGATCAGGACAAATACTAAGTTAATTCTTATGTATCAACTAATGGTTCAGTACAAAAACTAAGTTAATTCTTATGTATCAACGAATGGATTAGGACAAATACTAAGTTAATTCTTATGTATCAACGAATGGATCAGGACAAATACTAAGTTAATTCTTATGTATCAATCAATGGATCAGGACAAATACTAAGTTAATTCTTATGTATCATCGAATGGATTAGGATAAATACTAAGTTAATTCTTATGTATTAACGAATGGATTAGGACAAATACTAAGTTTAATCATTCCTATGTATCAATGAATGGATCAGGACAAATACTAAGTTAATTCTTATGTATCATCGAATGGATTAGGATAAATACTAAGTTAATTCTTATGTATCAATGAATGGATAAGGACAAATACTAAGTTAATTCTTATGTATCAATTAATGGATTAGGACAAATACTAAGTTAATTATTATGTATCAACGAATGGATCAGGACAAATACATTAATTATTATGTATCAACGAATGGATCAGGACAAATACATTAATTATTATGTATCAACGAATGTATTAGGACAAATACTAAGTTAATTCTTATGTATCAACGAATGGATCAGGACAAATACTAAGTTTAATCATTCCTATGTATCAATGAATGGATCAGGACAAATACTAAGTTAATTCTTATGTATCAATGAATGGATAAGGACAAATACTAAGTTAATTCTTATGTATCAATGAATGGATAAGGACAAATACTAAGTTAATTCTTATGTATCAATTAATGGATTATGACAAATACTAAGTTAATTATTATGTATCGACGAATGGATCAGGGCAAATACTAAGTTAATACTTTAATGTATCAACGAATGGATTAGGACAAATACTAAGTTAATTCTTATGTATCAATGAATGGATCAGGACAAATACTAAGTTAATTCTTATGTATCAATGAATGGATAAGGACAAATACTAAGTTAATTCTTATGTATCAATTAATGGATTATGACAAATACTAAGTTAATTATTATGTATCGACGAATGGATCAGGGCAAATACTAAGTTAATACTTTAATGTATCAACGAATGGATTAGGATAAATACTAAGTTAATTCTTATGTATCAACGATTGTATTAGGATAAATACTAAGTTAATTCTTATGTATCAACGAACGGATTAGGACAAATACTAAGTTAATTCTTATGTATCAACGAATGGATCAGGACAAATACATTAATTATTATGTATCAACGAATGGATCAGGACAAATACATTAATTATTATGTATCAACGAATGGATCAGGACAAATACTAAGTTAATGCTTATGTATCAACGAATGGATCAGGGCAAATACTAAGTTTAATCATTCCTATGTATCAAGGAATGGATAAGGACAAATACTAAGTTAATTCTTATGTATCAATGAATGGATTAGGACAAATACTAAGTTAATTCTTATGTATCAACGAATGGATTATGACAAATACTAAGTTAATTCTTATGTATCAACGAACGGATAAGTGCAAATACTAAGTTAATTCTTATATATCAATGAATGGATAAGGGCAAATACTAAGTTAATTCTTATGTATCAATGAATGGATTAGGATAAATACTAAGTTAATTATTATGTATCAATGAATGGATTAGGATAAATACTAAGTTAATTCTTATGTATCAATGAATGGATAAGGGCATTCCAAATACATTAATTATTATGTATCAACGAATAGATTAGGGAAAATAAGTTGTCGTTGGATGTTGACAAACTCAATGTTGAAAAAGTTAATTTGGATTCTATTTCATGATACATTGACTTAGAAGCCGCACCATTATTTATTCATTAAATAGATTTATATAGTAACATACAAGTGTCCTAAATAACCTAAAGTACTATTTACCTTCACCAATGTTTGCATTATTCTATTCTACACTAATTTCTCGCACGGGAAAACTCTGCTACATCCCACCTTAATAAAATGTTACTGTTTCACAAGGAAGTACTGTAGTTAGAATAATATAATGGTGTGAGCTATATTGCACGTACTATAACACATCATTATTCGATACAACAACAAAAAACAGTTTAAAGGGGTAGTTAAGTGTTGGTAGAGAGGGCGCTGCACAACACAACTTTTTTGTGAGGTAATGAAAAACTGAGTGTCACAGTTTAAAGAACATGCAATTTCAATGGCAGAATAAACTTTATTTGGTCAAAATCAGTTCAGAAATGGCTGAAATGTCAATAAATATATCTGATCGTATTTATTTGGGGCCCAAATAAATACGATGATTTTTTGAAAAAATTTAAAAAAATGCTTACACTTTTTCAAAAAATTTCAAAAGCGGTTTTTAAATAGTTGTTCATGATCTTTTTATTTAATCATTATTTCAACAAAACATCACATGCATAATTTTGTATGAAAAATGGTTAAAACCAATGCCTTATTAGAGAGCGCCCTCTTGTGTTTTAATGGCGCTTTTTGAATGATAACAGGCTTTTTACTTAGTCGTTTGTATTTTTGTATACCTTTCGAGCATGGTGGGGTTATAAATATTAGTTTGTAATGTTATTGTGCAGGTTTTGGTTACTAAAGTTCAGCCTTACCAAAACTGTACTACCCCTCTAACATTTTTTATTTTTATGTTGATGATATTTGTCAATTTATGTTACAGGGAGAAATCCCTTCTGATTTAATATATGTGTTTGCAAAAATATACAAGTTGCGAAAATATTGGTTAAATCAATATAATTGATATGGTGCTAACTAATTATCATAAACATGTTACAATGTTTTATATTATTTTGTATAATGATCCCTCACAGGTCAATGTGACTTTCTACCATTATATTATGCGTCTTAATTTGTGTGTATAGTTTATGTAGTAAGCTATATTATATAACTCATAATGTTACAGTTTTCCTCAGTAAGCTCAGATTATTCCGAGCTTCCGAGCTTATCCCTTAATTTGCATAATAATTAAGTCTATGCTTTAGTTTATATTTCTCTTTTGCTACATTGTATACTACGACTGTAAATAATTAATGTAGTTGGAAATAGAAAAATAAACTTGAAAATGTACACATCTTGCTTCAATATCTGTATTTTAGTTTATGTTATATAATTATTCTTCATAATATCCACATTATACTAGTACATGATAAATAAAATAAAAAAAGACTCCGACATATTACTAACCACCAAACAAACACAAAATGTTCACTATAGGAATGAAGTAAAACACAGACATTGAATAGTGTTGTAAACGTGAAACATTAAATCTCTACAGATAATGAACTTAGTATACGTACTTTATAGAAATAGATCTGCACTTATGATAAGCTAGGTAGTTGTTTAGATATCCACATTTTAGGATCAATGACATAACCAAAATCAAAACATGGAACTATCAATGTTCATATTCCCATTAGCCTGTGCATAAAGTTAGACCAAGAAACCTGCTTTCCTCCAAAGTTGAAAAGTGGATGTATTTGTTTTTAATAAAAGGGATAGTTGAGTTTTGGTATAGAGGGCGCTACACCAAAAAATTATTTTATGAGATAATGAAAAACTGAGTGTCAAATTCGAAAGAGCACACCATGTTAGTGACAGAATAAACTTTATTTGATCAAAATCGGTTCAGAAATGGCTGAAATATCCAAAAACATAACCATTTGTAATAATTGTGGGGCCCCACAATTATTCGCTAATTTTGAACCAGCCGTTGAAAAAATGTAAAAAATGCTTCCTCTTTTCAAAAATATACAAAGAGGTTTTTTAATAGTTGTTGATTATCTCTCTATCTAAAAACAATTTCAACAAAACATCACATGCACAATAGTTTATTTTAAATGGTTGAAACCGATGAGTGTTTAGAGAGCGCCCTCTTAAATGTTGTTGGCTCTTTTTTTAATGATAACAGGCTTTTTACTTAGTCATTTGTAATTTTGTATTCCTTTCGAGCATGGTAGAGTTATAACTACCAGTTTGTAATATAATGGTGCAGGTTTTGGTTATTAAATTCAGTTTGACCAAAACTGTACTCTCTTTACCAGAACTCAACTATCCCTTTAAGCTCTTCACATCATGTATGAGGTGCATGCTTCCGATTAACGTGATGTACGTGATGGTAAAGCGAGCCCCCCTTGAGCTTGTCCACCCCCCCCCCCCCCCACCCCATGAGCTTACCACTCATATACATTTGTGTCGTAAGTAGAATCTGTGAAGACAAACAACATTACCCATATTTTCCGCTGCAATCACAGAAAGCAACAGCAACCCATCTGTTTCTCTGCAGGTAACTTTGAAGCTCTGTGAAGAATTTTTGAAAGGTCCTTTTCTTGAGTTTTTGTCAGGATCATCCTGGTGTCTCCCGCAAAACAGGACAAGCGTTGCACACCCAAAGACGAGCTCCTGATTTTTACGCAGGGAATCCATTCGGACGTCATAACTTGTGGCATGGAGGTCCGCGCTACTGAAGTCGTGAGCGATGACGATGATCTTCCTCTTTCCTATACGAAAAAGGAAAACATTTTGATAAATGAGTCATGTAAGTCGTGAGTATTTCCTAGAAATAACAAAAGCTTTGGGCAATGGGTCATTTCTATACCTCGTTATTAGATTGACTATGATTTATAAAAGACCAATATAGAACCAAAAATAATCGCCTTTTCAACTTATAACATAAGACTAGTAAATTATTGATGGTTTTTATATTTTTTACAAACAAGGAGTTACAAAGTGAAAATTTATAAGATCCAGAGTTCCATACACACCAATTGTTTTCTTTGTCATTGGCGAGAAAAATCGTCATAAAGGGCGTCCATTACACCGGTCAACGATAAACGCCGGTTTTCGATGGAATGGCACAACCATCGCATCGATGCCTTTCACATTCTTCTTATCTTTCAGATCGCAAACATTGTATGGAAGTTATCTGAATTATACCTTCACAGTGGGTAGCCTGCTGAAATACGTAAAGAGTCCTTCGACATTGGTCCTTTCCGTTGACGAATTATGGTAGCAGTAATCTTGCTCCTGGAATTGGTAAATGCAAAATAAAGATAACTTTTTTATATCATAATGTTAAAAACTTCAGTTTCTGTTACGGAAAATTGCACAAATCAACAGAAAAGGCTGTGGTTGGAGACGCCTATGATATAAATAGGATCAGGGACCAGGGACCAGAATGTATTTAATGTTTTATTCACATGACATAATAAATTTTCTTATTCTATCATTGATGACCAGTTACATTATGTATATTTTGCCAATTGTCTCACTTTTTTTGTAATGAACTGTGGAAACAAAATAAAACTAAATCAAATCAAAACATTATTCTATACAATTAGGTATATACTATATACTTAGGCCAGTAACCCAGGCCGGTTGAATGCACAACTGCTGTGCCCCTTCTTTGGAGTTTCCCAGGTTCATTCCCAGTGTGGCATGTTGGTTCTTTTGTTGTTGGTCACTAGGTAACAACCCTTACATTTCTTGTTGCTGAGGGGAAAAACTTCTTTTCATGAAACTGTTGCTATTTGGTTTGATAGCTAGTGGGCAGATTTCTTTCATTCCTATGTAATTGTTGTACTTTTGTTACCCAGGTGGGAGTAATCTATTAAGGGGAATTTGAATAGGGAGATGTGCAAATTTATGTAGTATTTTGTCCTTGTGACGGGGAGTGGAAATTAATTGGGCAGTGGGATGGTTTAAAGATCACTTAAAGTTGAAAATTCGAGAGGGAAAGACATAAGTCATCATGGTCTTGATAGTCCTGATAATGTTGTAGTGTGCATATAGGGTCTACGTGGCAGAAAGCAGCAGACCGGAATTTTTCGATTACAGATGTCACAGGTGCTTTGTATGATGAATTCATTAAAGCGGCCAAGGAACAACTAGGTAAGAGGAGTATCCATCTTCTGGGCCTTTTAGAGCCGACAGTAATTTACTTTATTTGTTTATCTTAGTTTCTGAGACCTCTGACAAGTCTAGTTCATCTCAGTTACTCAATATAGTTAATAATATATAAACAGCAATTAATTTTTCATATGATTGTATTGATTAGATTCATTCAACATGATCGCTTAAAAGCAAAGTCCAACTTCTCTTCACCCGTTGATAAAATGCGCATCGTTTCCATCTTATGGTATATGCAGGAAAACAGCGAGTTGGCGTTATTGGTTACGACTTTCCAGAAGAAATCGTGTCGAATGAGAGCAGGTTGCAATACAAGATGGATAGTTTCAGGCACAGCCAGCCCACGACGTTTGAACGCAGTTCGTTTGCATTAATTGGTGGCAAGCTAAGTAAATCTCAGATTTGACTCACGCAGGAGCAACTTGGAGAAATGAAGTCCCGATTCGAAGTATCAGATGGTAAGTCTACTTATGAATTGAGGTTTGAAGATCCGGGGACTTCAACCAAACGGCGGAGAGTGAAACGAGGCGAAGAAGAAACCGAATCTGGCCGTTCCAAAAACCGCAAACAAAAGTCAAGACGCCGCTCCAAATTCAGTTTTGCGTGGTTAGGAAATATCTTTAGAACAGCGGTAACCGTTTTGTTTTTTAATTCTGCTGATCCCCCGTTGCTCTTCATTGCAGCATGTATTGTTGTGATTTCGGAAATAAACAAACAAACAAATTTGTGAGGAATGTAATCTTTGACGTGCCACAAAGATCTCCGGTGTTAATTTACCCACTGTCTATGTGCTGTTTGTTATTGTAGTGATCCGAAAAAAATATATAGATATTGTCACAAATGTCGGGGGTGATGGACAAATGTAATGGGGGGATGAAGATGATGATGATGTTGAAGATGTCTTTAAATTAATGTGTTCATTCCATTCATCAATCAAACATGGTAGCGTGCCACAAGTATATTAAGTAATCCAATCAACGCGAGGAAATAAAGTACATGAAGATTCCAGTATAAAATATAAGTGTTTTCGTTTATTAACAAGTATAATCCATTCATGTAGAAATAATGTAAACTATAGCAGTCTGCGGAGAACGCAGTTACTGAGACTTATGACTCGAACTCGGAATATAAGTAACTCGGAACAATCTCGGAATATCACTCCCTCATTTCTAATCGCGCAGCGCCTTTTATATGAATAGTCGTCGAGCAAGTCCACCTCCGATCGCAGGACTCGGAAGCCCGACCCTGAGCGAAGGACGGAGCTGTGTCCTCGAAACGAGGACAAGCTCAGCCTTTCGCGCATGGGCAGTCGAAAGGACGGCACGCGATTCTCTGACCTCGACCATGTTGCTAGGGAACGCGCCCTCGTCCGGAGAGGAGAGTGCGACCTCGCTGTTACGCAACGCGGGGTTATTTGCATTTCCAAATCTCCGGAAGACGGAGAGCAATTCTAACGCTGGGCCAAAAGACAATAACTAACATAGCGCAAGGACAAGCGAGCAAGGCCGCAAGAAAGGGGGAACAAACTTTCCTAACAAGGCCGCGCAGCGAGGCCGAAAAACAAGGTAATTAAACAGCCAAGGACTCGAGTTTAGTCATGTCAGCATTTTACATGAACATAAAAATAACTGATCTGTACAACACTCATATAGCATTTACAATAAACATAATGATGACTGAATGCATATTGGCATGATCGAATCAACTACGATAGAAACTGTACTATATACATGTATAAGGATTCGTGTATACAGGAATACCTACTCAACAATTATTGTAAGCATAGAATGAATACACAGTTTACATGCGGGATATAACATCTATATATAATCAGACTCAGAGGGCTTCATTACATTACGAATACCCATATCCCAATACCTTACATCAACCCTGGGATCGAGTGGCCTATAACATGTGGTCTACTGTTTTATCAATTATCTTTAGCCTTGAGTTACGCAATAGGGACGCTGTGAAAAACTACCGAAACTACTACAACCTTGACGCGACTATGCTCATCTTCTTAATATATATAGTCTCCGAACCGTTTACGAGGGCTGCCATCTTTAGTCTTCATCACCAACTTGTATTGCCGTTTGGCACTTTTCTTCCCAGCGAGAGTACGCACGTCACAACAAAAAACAATAATAAACCAAGAAACGATCAAATTACACGGTTAAATTATAATTGTGGATTTTAATTAATTATTTGCGAGTTTTGCGTTATAATATTCTTAATCATTCTGATTTCGTTCCCACAATGCACCCCGAGGTATGGGCACCGAAATTATATAGGAAAATAAAAAGATCGGTGGGTATGGGGCGACAGCTAGACAGAAAAATCCATCTCTTTCTGTAGGGCGCTTTTACATTACAGCGGTTACGCTTAGGCAAGACTCGAGTTCGTGGCTGATTTTTCGGACCTACGATCGATATGACATTGTTGTGAGATTCTCGACGGTAGCACGCGAACAGTCGATGCTACAGGCCGAAATATCATAATTTGTTGATATTCTGGTGAAATAAATATGTCGATCATTTGCTGTTATATAGAAGACGGCCATTTCAGTAGTGACGATGGTGATCGGATTTTCCAATAATCATGGGTAAGTGATTTACACGAACTTTTCTGCACGATTATAATTCCCCATTAAACTATATCACAGTCCCACATGTTACGTATTGTGTACAGTGTTGGTAGAAGGAGACACTCACCGATTTGACTTTGCCAATAATAGGCTTTGGACGTTTACAAGCGATTAAAAAGGCTGTTGTTAATGTGATCCACAATTCATATCATTTGATAATAATTACCAACTCTGTAGATCAGATAAACAAACAAGATTTTATTTTCCAGTATGTGTTCTGTAGGCTTGTAGCATTAATAAAAAGTAAACTCAAAAGCGAAAAAATAACACTACGTCTACGGCACTAGCACCACCACTTATACCGTTTGTGCTTAGCATACAGAATCACATTGACGTAGTGCGTTATTTTTTTCGATCCGCGGGGCAATTGATTGTTCGAGGGGTGTGAGCGAATTCACTTTGACCCAGTTGACAATGAGTTGTTAATGGTTACGACCGGACGCTAGCGGTATAGAACAAAGGCACCACGAAGTGTGTGGGGTCATGTGTAACATACAAAGTATTTTACACATGACAGTACAGGTATGGTCTACGGCAATGCGATTCTGTATACTATAGTACAATACATTTTATGTGCACGATAATTGTGCTTAAAATGATATGTATTATGAAACGGTACTTACCACCGATCACATCTACAAAGTACATGGTCCACTCCACCGATGAGTGCAAATGATGATTTTTCGGGCCATTCCGCATCAAAATGAGTGATTTATGCACCTCGATTTCTCTCCGTGTTGTATCACAACTGCTGAACGATCGATGATCGCACTTCGGTCTCTATTCAATTCGTCGCCCGCCAAATAGACGGCAGATCTGACGCGCGCGTTTAGTGCACCCCTGCAAGCTTAACGAGTCAAGAGGCTCACGCTACTATTCCATCTACTACTTTGAGCGAGTGAGAATGAAAGATGTGAGATATTTGGAATTATTTAGCGAGTGAGAATGAAAGATGTGAGAGATTTGGAATTAAATTTTATTCCCCAGTCCCACACGGTAAAATAACGTTGTGTATATACGAGAATGGCCCTAGAGTGCGTTAAGTGGTCGTACAGTCATCGATCGTTCAGAAGTCGCGATACAACAGATCTTACGCGCGCGTTTAGTGGTCGTACGGTCATCGATCGTTCAGAAGTCGCGATACAACACGGCTGCCCTCCCAAGGAAAAACGCAGTATCTGACATATTTGTTGATTTTCACTTTTTTGCAGAAAAATACTCAATAAACAATGCTCTTTCATGTGATACATTCAGTTTTCTGAAAAAAAAATTGGGAACACCATTTTTTCCCAACCCTCAAACGCAGTATCTACAGTCAACCTCCACTTTCCCCAAGGAAAAAAGCAGTATCTACACAGCTAGTCTCGCCACAAGACAAACAAATTATTTATAAGCAGACAATATGAATAATGCGCATTTATAATAGTTATATCTTGTATAAACAAATTTCATTACTTATATGAATTGTGAAGCACAAAACATTGAAGCAAATTTAACATATAAGTGCATTTTGCAATACGACCAACATTCTTCTATAAAGCACACAGTTTGTGACAAAGGCTATTCAAGTATGCATGAAAGTGCGTGTACCTCTGCCACATTCACACAATGCACAGACTGTAACATGCATTATTCCATATTTAAAGTAACTTCAGACTTGATAAGAGAGGGCGCTCTTTATCAACAAAGTTTTGTTTTCACTTTAACTCATACACTTTCATAACAAATGTATAAACAATCATTTTTGCGTGGTTAATGAATACAATTCATGCTTCGTATTTCCTTTCATTGCGGAAATATGGGCCAATAAGTCCCTTTTTTAAGAAAAGTGTGACTCGCCTAGAGAGGGCGCTTTTTAATTAGTCAAACTTTTTTCCCTTTAAAGTATGTTAATAGTACATACAGAATATATGCCGAAACATTTTCGATTGGTTTATCCATAACGTAAGGCATAATTCAACACCCTCCGAATTTCTATGTAGATACTGCTTTTTTCCTTGGGGAAATCGGTTACGAACCAGGGATTTTCCCAAAGTATCTACATTTTCATGAAAATCTCAAAATTAAACGAAAAATTCAATTGTTCATGTATGAAGAAAAATAGACTCCTATATAGCCTTTAATCACACACTGAAGTTATCTTCACAAGTTTATTATTTCCGAGCGGCTGTGGCAAAAACACAAAAGGGTCAATATCTCAGTTTCTAGAAAATGCTGAATCGTGTAGATACTGCCTTTTTCCTTGGGACGGCAGACGGAGAGAAGTCCAGGAGGTGCATAAATTACTCATTTTGATGCGGAATGGAGCGAAAATCATCATTTGTATCCACCCCAAAGTTGTATCACATATTTGTGCACTCATCGGTGGTAAGTACCGTATCATATCATTTTAAGCACAATTATCATGCACATAAAATGCATAATTCAGGGGCAGTAACATCTATTATTGTGCAAATGAAGTTTAGCCAACTCATATGTGGATTCGTGCATTCCAACAAGTAGATCGACAAATCAACGCTTTCATGGCCTCTTTGACATTATTATTGTCATTTTCACTGTCGGCATTCTAGCGATAGACGCTACTGATCCCGTCGGCGGTGCGATCCAAGAACACTGCAAGTGACCAGCAAAAGTTACTTACAGAAAATCAGTTGACTTCGACTAAAAAAACAACATTTTCGTACTTTGCGCGAAATGTGTAGCCCTATCAATACATTGATAAAGGTATACAATTGCACACCCCTCTGGCATTTCAGAAGTATACGTCTGATTCAGTTGAAATTCATACCAATTGATAGTATAATAATGATTGACAAGTGACGAAAATTTCAAAGCAATCCGGAGACGGAAACTCACGACATCGACGTCGACATCCGATGCGACGATAAGTAGTTATTGGTAAACAATTGTGATCGATCACGAACGATCATAACATGTGATCGATCAATTACAAATATAAGTCTTCTTATTATTCGTTTTGTTCATTATTTTTTTCTTTTATTCATATTTGTTTTCCATTTATTTTGTTCTCTTATTCATAATTAAATATAAATGTACCAACAAACTTTCATGTCCATGAGTATTATTATGACTGATATTTATTATTAAAGCCTCGAAAAGTCTAGATCGGTTCTGGTCTCGGTCTCAAAATTTTTCTACGACTTGCCCCCCCCCCCCCCCCCCCCCTTACAGGATTATTATTTCTCAACCAATGGCTTTGGTCTCGGTCACATTAAATTTTCAACTGGTCCTGATTGCGGCCTCGAAAAGTCTAGACCGGTCCTGGTTTCGTTGACAGTACTTGGTCTCGGCTTTGAACATTTTCTACGACTACCTGATAAATTTATGCCGTTCACCCCCACGGAGGGTTGACATGGGTGACATCTAATAATTAGCTGCTATGTAATTCCGTACCATGGGCTCCAGTCATTTCTTTTATGGCCTCAAAGCATCATTTTTATTGTTTCTCCTTTATTTCTTTTAATTTTGCAGTAATGTTCCACAGCTTGAATGTTGGGCCTGCATGCATAAAGCAACCTTTCAAGATGCTATGTCGCTTATGTGCTTTCCTCACCCCGCCTGCAATTCTACGGGCTTACCTCAGTTTCTTGCACGTCAGAAAGCTGCCAGATTGATGTGAGCCAGCAATATCTTTATGTGAGTATTGAAAATGTAGATAATTTGAAACTTTGAACATTACAAATTAATGATGTTCATTCTAGGATGAGCTCGCAAGTCATGTTACAACACAAATGGCAAGAAGTATACAAATTATTCCTGTCCTGTCAATTGTTATGTCTGTATGGTCGCATATTTCTTACAGACAAATCTATTGTAATGATTTAAACTGTTCCCTACAAGATTCTGAAATATTGACATCTACCTGCAGGAAAATGGTATACAGACTTTGTACACAACCCACCTGGTTTGTGTAGTCAAGGGGTTTATTTGAATAATTGTTTTTTTACATGTATGCCACAAAAAAAAGTACAACAAAAACATTCTAAAAAGGGGCATTCTCTTCTCTCTTCAAAGACGTGACCACGACTGGGCATGCATGACTAATAGAATCGATGCGCTATACAAATTGCATTGAACATGGGTTCTTTCAGTTATGCATACCGAGTCGTGGGCGCGTCTTCTAAGAGACAATACATGAATAAACAAATAACCTTAAATTCTAAATGCCCCGCTCCCACCCCCCCCCCCCCCCAACCTCTTCTCCAAATTGATTGGTTTGTACTGTCAAGGTTGGGGTTTGTCATCCTTATGATAATCTATTGTTCTATTTTATAATATGTAATCCAATAGAGCTCAATCTGGACTCAACTAAAACACAAATGTATTCTTCTTTATTTCTTTTTGCAGATATGCTCATCCCATCATGAAACACAAAAGTCATACAGTGAAAGCCTTGCTGAAAAGAATGACGACATTCGTTTAGACAGCACTTCGTAGCTTCAGACTAACCGCGCTGGGCACTGCAATTCCATACTTCTCCACAAGCTTGGTGGACATCGGAATCTGGCACAGCATCTGACACGCATACCTGCACAGAAGGTGCTTCAGCGAACTACTGATCAAGAAGTCTAGCACTTTATGCAACTTCTTTGTAAAAGACCATTGAAAGATGCATCTTGAGAGACAAAACCTCCGGTCTGCATAGTATTACACTGCAGGCTGCCACCTGGATGATCATCTTCAATCGTCCTTCTCGCACACGACTTCAACCGACGATCACGATTTCTGGGATAACGTCGCAAATTGCGGAAAAACATTTAAAACTCCAGTTTGCATTTCAATTTAGGAGATGTCTTTCTGGTGAAGTTGCTTTGTCACACAAATGAATAGCGAAGAGTTCAGACTATGTCGAGACAGGTGAGAAGATAACACTCGTGAAAGAACCCTCAAGACATTGGCCTGATTCTTCAGACTACCTCGAACCACGCTCTTCCACAATATATGAGAGACAGAGTATACAATGTTTACGTTGCATGGACAGAAAATCTTTAAAGGGACTTAGTAACATTGTCCAAATCCACAAAATCCAATTGAAATTTTAGCGGTTTCCTCATACCTTTTGACCAAAAAAGCATGGGATAGGTTTCGGTTTTTCAAATTTCCCTTTTGTTAAAAAGATATTTACGATTGAAGTTTTCAGATGTCAAATTATCCAACGGATCGTCAGAACTGTGTACAAAGCTAGTGCAATGAGTTAGTGAATTTCACTTTGCATTTTTGCTCATTACTCGGCCATTTAAAGTCCATTTAACTTGAAATTTTCACACAACACCCAATGGACATACCAGATAAAAACAATATACATTGTATCGTGTGATAATTCTGCAACACGCACAGGTATCGCTGCCGCACTTCATGAGTTTTTTCATTGAAGTCTTGCGCAACTTTGAGACCAAATTTGCGATGACCAGGTATACCGTTTCAAAGTCACGTGACCTTTTGTAACCGAATGTTGGCCCCCAAAAACGCTCAATTTTGTGATTGGTGTACAAATCTTATGGAAATTTATTTTTCCTAGGATACACAAAACCTTCATTATTTTTCATTCTAATCACTGCAATTATTTAATTTTGGGCTAAAAATGGTTGGATGATGGTCAATAATTTATTCCATTGAAAAATAACAAAAACAGAAGTCGAAAAAACAAAGAAATACATAAGAAATTTAAACAACAAAGAAATTCAAGAGGCAAACTTTGGCTGTCACAAGTTTTAATTTTGAAAACCTATTAATTAATTCATAAAGAATATTCATGAACAAAATTAGCAGATTCTGAGCAATATTTAGGGATTTACAGACCAAAAGGGGATTTCTGCATAAATTTGCATAATTAATTAGAAATGTTTTATTAAAAAAAAAATAACAATGCAATCTTGTAGATTATGTCTCAAGCTATCTGTGTGCCAAATGTTGTGGCGGCCGAGGGAGGAGAGTGGAATCACCCCCCCCCCCCCCCCCCCCCCCCCCCTCTGCTATAGCATAGCCAAATAACCCGGCCTGATTAGGGTTAAGACTTGGTGGAATTATATACATTTTGTTTTGAGGGTTAATCACTTAACATTTTAAAATTATAATTATAAATCAAATAATCAAACGTTCAAACAACCTGTCATACAATGTAGTGGCCACCAAAAGTGATCCAGTGTATTGAAACCTGTCTATAGAGGTCGCCTGAGTACAGTGACCACTTATTTTGTTTCCCTTGGGTAATAACTATACACAGTTATTACTGTATTTGATAAACAAACAAAGAAATACATTTATAAATTATAATGGGCTGGTTACTCCAAAAATGTTTGTTGTATTATTATTTATAATGGTCTAAAGAAATATATAGTGAAATCAATGTTTAATTATCAAAAGTATACATGAATAATTATGAGCAAAAATACCAATATTCATGCAAGTATGCAAATGTGGGAATTTTTAAAAAACAGTTAAAAGTAGATGACCATATTAATCTATACACTTTACATAATTATCAAATAGTTGTAGGAACCCACAATTATTACAAATATTTCAGCTGTTTCTTTCAATTTTGACACTCAGGTTGTTGTTTTCCCATTCATTTCAACACTTTGGTCATTCAATTGTCATTCAAATTCGTCCCGAGGAACCACCAGAGCGGAAATCCTAACTTCAGTTTCGTCTTTCGTCGATCAATTTCACACAAAGAGCACACAATTTAGTCATTAGTCACACATTTTCGTCAATTGCAAATCAAATTCGTCGGTCACAGTTGCTGAACACATAAAAGCGAAAGCAATTTCATCAATTGGCAATCAATTTCATTAAAACTCTATTCAAATTCGTCCTTATGTATTTACACTGTAATGTTCTGGTTTATATTGTCTTGATGTAATTGTAAATTGTAACATTATTCATGTTGGGGGTAACATACACATGTATACACTCGAAAACAAACTCACACGCACAAAACACATGCACACACTCACAAACATACATACATTTGAACACATGCACATCGACACGAACACAAGCACGTTTACAACAAATTGCATTAAATTCTTTTTCAAGACATACATAGTTCTAAATGATATAAAACAATGTTAAATATTATTTGTACACACCCGCACGCACACAAACACACACACATAATGTACATACCCATCTAACCACCTATACCATCTACATAGTCATGACACAGATAGGCATATAAGGCTATACCAATACCATGCGACGAATTTGAATGAGAAAATGACAAAATTGGTTGAACAAAGACGAATTTGGTCTTAACATTCACCACTTGCTCAGCGGCGGAGACGAAATCCAATGCCAATTGACGATTTTGAATGCAAAGTGTTTAAAATTGGTTGACAAATGACGAATTAGATTGATTATTAATGAAATTGAAGCTGGGATTTACGGTCTGTTGGTTTCTCGAGACGAAATTGAACTACGAATTAATGAAATCGAATGACAAAAGTGTTAAAATGAATGGGGAAAACCTATACTATCTCATAAAAAATGTCTTTGTGTTGCGCCCTCTATACCAAAACTCAACTACTCCTTTATACTACCATACATACTTGACCGAACTGCTGAATTCATGTATGATATAAATATAAGAACACGTTTATGATGCACACACGTGCATTCAATATAGAGCTGGCTTGCTATAACATGTGTCACAGTTATCTTTATTTCAAAGCGCAAAGTAGAAACATTACAGAAACCACCTGCTGATAGATACCACCTTTTTCTGTCTACCTAATGTGGTCTTTATGGCAGGTTTGGCTGCATTCACTTTACTTTAATTGATCCTATTCCATTCTAGTAAATAATTTGTACATGTAGTACATGTTATCTACATGTACTTTTTAAAATAGATTTTATACACATTTCATTGTGCATATTTTTATACAAATATTACAACAGGTTTTAAGTGTAGCATTGTTTACATTCTGCTTCCAAGTACATAATGTAAAATTCCATTCTAGCTAGAAATAGATCCAGTCACTTCGTGATGTGTTATTAAACACACATGGAATACAATATATTGAGGTGTAAGTGATACTAGATTCACTTGATTGAACACAATGCATTCTGTGTGCATTATGCAATATGTTTTATTATGATAATAGCAATTAGTTTTGTTTATTCAAGGAAGCCTAACTTAAGAGTATAATTATAATTGCTCAGGTTCGCCTCTGAATAGGGCACCTGGATAAACCGCGCTCTATAAATGAAATATATTATTCTGTTAAGTTCAGTTTATTTCACATATCTTTTTATGTTATTACTACTAGACTATACTATCATTGAAAAAGCTATACTTTCAAAGGCCCCGATGTTTAAATCCAGTGTTATTTTGACAATGAATACAAGTATGCTTTACATACAGTCACACTTTTATTTTCATCAATTGATTAGGAGTGTTTCTGTATGTTTCAATAATTATACTTTTACTCACACTTTGTTCAAAGGCATCTAGTAACTTTGTTCGTATGTAAAAATATATCAAAGGGTTTATATAATGTGAATTTTTGTGATCAATCTTATATGTCCACTGAGTGATGTGTGAAAATTGATTTCCATGGTAAATGAATGACATATGGCCAGTATTGAGCATAAAAGTAAGATGATAAATCACTTTATTGCACTTGCTTTGTGATATTATACATTTTTTGCACAGGTTTGCGTACATGTTTGTGTGTGTATCTATATGCGTATGTGGGTTGATGTTCATGTGTGCATTGGTGTATGCATGCATATGTGCATTTGATTTAATGTATGTACACTTATGTATGTGTGTGCATGTATGTATGCATTTGTGCGTGACACGCACAAATGCATAATAATATGAAAAAAATATGGACTAGCAGTGGTCCATTTTGAAATGATTTGTTGTTGTGTGTGTAAGTACTACTTAATTAACGTATGGGTGACTATAAAAGTCTATGTGTATGTGAGAGTAGGTATTGGTCTGTTTAGATATGCATGTGTATGCGTTTATAGATTTACGTGTGTGTATGTTTGCGTATGTGCTATAATTATGCCTGTGCAAAAATTATTTCTAAAATAGGCACAAAAAAAAGTGAAAATCAAACTATTTCTCAAAATTACTAAATTACAAAACATGCTTATATAACAACTATTACTGTAAATTCACCACCACATTCCTGAAATACAACGCCATATGGCTAAATTTACCAAAACAAAACAGAGAAAAACTTAATTTCCCATTTTTAATTAAAAAAAAAAAAAAAATTGTATAATAAGTTTTTAAAATGTGACAATCTAACTATTTCCCAAATTACTACATTGCTAAATTACAAGACATGCTTATAAAATTGCCAACCATGCCTGTAAATTTACCACCAAATTCCTGAATATTAAGTCGCAAAACTAAAAAAAGAATACATTACGGGCAAAATTTAATTTTCACATTTTTATTTATTTCTTTTATTTTAAAAAAAATTATATCATAAATTCATTTTTCAATTCATATTTTTATTTAATCCTGAGGCGCGGAGCGCCGAATCTAGCTGCCGAGGCGCGAAGCGCCGAGGCAGCTAGTGAATCTTTATTATAATAAGAGGACGGGGTTGGTGTCCGTGTGTTGCTGTCCATCACGGTAGTTTTCGCGTATATTTTTAGCTGGGCGATGGATCTGACGTTTGTACGCAAGCTGAGCGATATCCTTTTTAACTATATTTCGCGATATATCAGAAAATTTCGCTGGTCCACTAAACGGAAGGGACGGGATCTGTTTTGCATTGGTATATAGTACTGCGTACAGACATGCTGGGTACAGTCAGATTCTGTGGCGGAATTATACATCGCATTGATGTCTTACATGCTCAGACAATCTACGTATAACGGTACATTCCAAAAGCGAAAGCGACCGTCGGGCGGGGAATTTGCATAGACTATATACAGAGTAGCGGAATATTGTAGGTCCGGCATCTGTGCATTGTCAACGCACAATCTACTACATTGTACACACATTCGTGTGATTGTACATGTCCGTATATGCATGACTGAATTTGATCGGTGATTTTTGTTCACATTTTTAACACGATATTCGCAAAATTGGCAAAACAGGGTAAACGGCTACCAAAATAGGTTTCTCTCTGTCACTGGTTTAATTTTCTGAATAAAGGCTAATTGTAAATGTTTACTCGAAGTGCATACTTTGTTGTACTCAAGTATACAAAATGTGTGCTTTTTGTAAATAATGTGTAAACAAGAAGAGCAAGGAATTAGGGTTATTGATCTACTTGACAACGATTTAATTAGGTGATACGTACGTATACGTATCACCTTTTGTTATTACTCAGCGGGGTGTTTCCACAATCGCACAATACTTCACGATCATCTCTGGCTTTGTGTATATAATTCGTGTCATGTTACAAGGCTCGATCTCGATAAGATCTTGTTCATAACATATCAAATTATCATGCGACATCATTTGATAACGCTACCACGATCCGTCGTCATTTCCCGCGGTCATTCCGATTTCATTCGACATCATTTTGATAACGCTATCACGATCCGTCTTTATTTCCCGCGGTCATTACGATCTCCAAATATACCGCAATTGTGGAAACACAATTCTTTTTTTTTTTTTTCTTTGTACGTTTTTTGTGTCTCGTGTCTGTAAAATTTGGCTGGGGATATGATAATGAAACCTGGTGAACATAATAGACCTTGGTCCGAAATTGTGCACCTGGGTAATGATTATGACGGTACTACCCTGTGACGTCATGGAGACGCCATTTTGTGAAATATTTCAACAGCCCATATCTTTCTTACGTAATGGTATATTTTCACCAAATTTTGTACATGGCAAGCTAAGTTCAAGGGCTATATAAAAATGTCGCACCCAAGGTCGTACGGACAACGACGGACGCGTACGCGCGCGTCAAAGGGTAAAAATCCTTGAAAAATTCTCAAATCAACCGGCGAACCAATTTTCCATACGTTTCAGGTCATTCCGAGCATTTCAAAATTTTGCGCGCGTGCGCGTTTGCGCGCGCGCTTTTTCACGCGTAGCGCGCACGGAACAAAAAAATGGCGTTTTTTTTTTTGGAAACTGTTCCCAATACTTTCTATGATAAATTAAAACAGTTTCCAGATCTCCTCGACCAAAAACGCTCGAACAGGAGGGCGTAAAACTTTAAAATCCGCGAGTGCTGCTATGCACAAAATATGTAAAATCCACGGGCAATTTTGTTAAAAATATTTTTCCTTGCAGACGAATGAGTTGTAGATACAACGTCATGCATCCTTATCGCCAACCAAACCTCATTATGTAATCATATGACCATGAGAAGTTAACATTAGCAGTTTTCAACGATTTTATCATTTGCGATTATGTATATATCGTGTTTGGATTCCGATATCTCGGTCAATTCTGCTTGAATCTGTCCCAAGTTTTGATATCTTGTAGCTGGGACGATTCTGAACAATTACTATCTCTTTCCGACCGGAAATGTGCCGATGCGCGCGTGCTACACATGAAATCCGCGCGTGCTGCCATATGTAAAATATGTGAAAATGTGGTAAAAACATGCCCTGTTCAATTGATCATAAATTTGAAAATCCATGTTCAGTATTTTGGTTGTTGTGTATTCGTGACAGAGTACGAGTTGTAGATATGGTGCGATATTCAAAAATCGCCAATCGGACATCGTGACGTCATCAATCTGCCATGAAAAGCGAAAATTTAATTTTGATTGATTTCATAAATTTTGTGTTATGTTTTGAAGGTGCAGTTGTGTGTCTATCTCCTTCGATTCTGGTCGAATACGTCTACAATTTTGATATGTTGTAGCGGAGATCTGGAGGAAAAATAATATGTTCCTATTATGTTGCTCAAATAATGGAAACATTTGTTTTCCCTCTATTGCAATGTAGCATACAAATAATTCAAGATATTCCGAGTAAGCCGTTATATTTCTTTTGTTTCATAACTTATGGTGTTTTTAATTAAATGTTTGAAAACAGTAATTGGTTCTCCAAACAGAGCACAACAAATTGATGCATATAATGCCTTGCTAATTAACGTGACTAAGCCGCCCTCCCCAAAGTATGTGGCTTCGCCCCTATTACTACGTCATACAATTTCATATAACGCCCACCTCTTTCAGTAACGGTCAAAATAATCTCTCAACCCTAGCGTTTGCGTGTAGTAATCCCTATTAGCGCTGCAATAATGGAGAAAGGTGATTTTGACTCGACCTGTATCAACGTAATTCGATCCCTACGAACTGAAGTATATACCGCGATAACACGGCCCTCTCTTCCTACACACGAAGTGGGGATCAAGTATTGTGCCTGGAAAGTTTT
>JBAMJV010003793.1:97500-106761 GCA_037951105.1 Echinarachnius parma | reverse complement strand
AGTCAACTATCAGATGGGTCTTTATATAATTATAGTAACCGAGTGACAATCTCGGCTCTTCTATATCTCTAATCTTCTCATCTCTGTGGTGCTCTCGCCTTTAATTTGATTTTGACTATGGATACCAAGTACTCAAACTGATTGGCCATTTTTAAAAGATTACGTCAATCAAACATTGGTTATGACTTTATGTTAAGTTGAATCCATAAGTAGTCATACGATTTATACAAATCTAAATATGGGGGAAACTGACTAGCGATATAATCTTAAATTGATAAAAAAAAGCTGCACCCCTTTAGGTAATCGCTTACACTTTGATTTCTCTCCCGAGTTTGTGTCAGGTTAATATACACATCCTAGCTTTAGCATTAGTTTTCTGGAAAATACCACCGCAATTCAGCTAAAAGAAGTAACGGAATACAGTGGCGTATTTTATGTGTGTGGGTGGGGGCCGGGGGGGGGGGGGGGGGGACCTCTATGTATTTAATGTTTTGAAAGGGTTTTCCCCTTGATGTTGCCCCATGCATGCCCCCCTTAGCTACGTCAAAGACAGAGTTAATACATATGATACATACACATGTAGGATCATCCTCACATCATCATTAGCATTGTACAGGCAATGATAATTTTGGCAATGCCGTATACCAGGAAAACATTTTATTGACAAATCGATTCAATAGGCTACATTTGTGTAACTCTTACGTATTTTGCAACATATTACTGACAGGCCACTACATTATCCTTGATTAGATTATTTCGATTGTGAAATAGGTTAATACAAAACAAATCTTCGACGTTCTACCTCAGAAGTTGTACTACTTCTGAGGTAGAACATCGAAGATGTTTGAAACGTTTAGTCAAAATAGTAAGTTGATTGTGTAAAAATACAATTTGTTGGCACTCCATTATCATCTGTACGGAAAAGAGACAATTTCATGAGTGAGATTATTAATTAATGTCATGTATAATGCGAATCAATAGGAAATAAACAAATACAAGTTGATTGTGATGAATAGGGCAATTCAATCATACACTGTTGGTCATAATGTTGGAATATTTTTTTTTTAGGTCAAACTTCATTAATTTTCCCTATTTTTGCGCCTAATGAACTATTTTAGACTACAAATAATGATTATATAATGTTTCCAAACTACCAATGTACAATGAATGTTTGAATGGGTTTGCATTAATCAATCAAGCCTTTTGTTTTGGGCTTTGAAAGGCATGACCTTTCATGATGGGCCCCTTTCCTTCTCCAAAGCGTATGTCCAGCAAGTCATCATTATGTGTTATTTCTCAGCGTTGGCTTTAAAACTTTCAACCAAAATTGGCACATATGCTCTCTAGGCTATACTCCATCCAACGCCGTTGCCTACACGCCAAACGATGCTTGTGCTCCACCAGGAAGGGGTGTCAACAAGCAATGTCCACCTTTTCGTTGAAACATCGTAGGTTAGGATCTGTAAAATCCTCAGACGTCATCGAGAGGAGGGGCACTTAAAGCTACGGGAATCTCTAGGACGTTCACAATTGACCACCAGGATAACTGATCGCAGATTGCTTAACCTGTGACGTATAAACCGGAAATGCCAAAATGGAGTCTTCGCCGTCTATGAACAAAAACCACTATGGAATCAACGCTTTTCGCCAAACTGTAGATCAGAGATCCCTCTAACATGGTTACAGAGCAAGACAAACTACCAAGTGTCCACTCTACACCATGAAACCGAGATTTACCGGACGTCCCTGGACTAGGGAGCCCATAATATTGCCGCCTGGACACTACAGATATGTCATCTGAATGGGTACGAGCCATAACATCCTTGACCGAACAGATGGAGGACAAAGGGTTCGTCGATTACGTGACGAGAAGCTGGAAGATGTCCGTATTCACAAAACGACTTGAGGTTGTGACGGCCCAATGGTGGTATGGCTCGTACCCATTAAGATGACATATCATGAGTGTCCAGGCGGGGATCTCCTGTACTCCCTAGTCCGCGGACGTCCTGTAAATCTTGGTTGCATGGTATGGGCTGGACACTTGGTAGTTTGTCTTGCTAGGTGAGCGATCTCTGATCTGCAGTTTGGCAGAAGGCGTCGATTTCATAGTGTTTTCTTCATAGACGGCGAAGGCACCATTTTTGCATTTCCGGTTTCTACGGTACACGTTAAGCAATTTGCGATCATTTTTGTCCTGGTGGTAAATTGTGGACGTCCTACAGATTCCCTTATCTTTAATTGACCCTCCTCTCGATGACGTATGAGGATTTTACAGAACGTAGCATGCGATGTTCCAACGAATCAGTGGACATTGCTTGTTGACACCCCTTCCTGGTGGAGCACAAGCATCGTTTGTCGTGTAGGCAATGGCGTTGGACGGGATATGACCTAGAGAGCCTCTGTGCAAATTTTGGTTGAAAGTTTTGCAGCCAACGCTGAGAAATGACACATAATGATAACTTGCTGGACATACGCTTTTCAGAGGGAAAGGGGCCCATCATGAAAGGTTCTGCCTTTCAAAGCTCAAAATAAAAGGCTACATTAATTAGTGCAAACCCATTCAACCATTTATTGTACATTGGTAGTTTGGAAATATTATATAAGGTAATCATTATTTCTAGTCTGAAATGGTTCATAAGGCGCAAAAATAGGGAAAAGGAATGAAGTTTGATCTAAAAAAAAAAAATTCCAACATTATGACCAACAGTGTACAACATTTAATTGTGGCAGTTAAACAATAAGAGAAATATAATCGACCACTATATTCTAGCTTTGCGAAGAATGTTTCAGAGGTTCCAAATGAAAAAATACATATTCATACAGCTATCAAAATATGATGTCTAATTTGTATCATGTGTTTTTGGTGTTCTTCGTTTGTTTCATATAGGAAAAAGTAGAATGTGAAGTTATACCAAAACATGTACCGAATATCAAGACCGTTTCCATTTTATAATGTAAGTTAATCGCAGTTTACTATTAAAACCATGTTACAATGCACTTCCTTATATACTGTATATATTTCTCCTATGAATTTATTTCAGATACAGAGATCATGGCACAGAGAGACGAAACAGATTTTGAGGAAGATCTGAGAGAAATTTTGGTGGAAGAATATGTGACAACGATGGAAAGGTGTCTAAACCAGCTTGGACTCACGGGAAAGATGTCTGGTGTGGAAGAGCTTGTTGATGAACTACTCGATAATGAGGCGGATGCTGCCAGCCGGAAAAAAATAAAAAGAGCGACGTTCAGTAAAGACCTGATACAAATTCTTTTAGGTGAATTGTACCACCAGGTACCTGCACTCGTTTATGGTTTGAAGCAAATTGATGGGAAAATAACTAAAGTGCATACATACCAGCAGATGAAGAGACTCTGCCAGGAGATACTCAACGAAGGGCAATATTTCTATATAGGATACAGCAAGAAAATGTCCAGCTACGTCTGGGAAAAGGAACCCGATAATAAGTATTGGAATAAGAAGTTGAAAGGGAGCGTAAACATGAGGAAAGTTCACACTTACTACCATGAGCTAGCTGGTCAGGGTTCCGAATATGATTTGATCAAGAGGTACCTTGATAATGATGAATGTATCAATATGATTGATGGACGTAAATACAGAGTAGGGGTCGTCTACATCGTCAAATACAAAGAAAACTAAGAGGATCTGCTAACTACAACTACAAGTAGAGGGCGAGTTTGAAGTGAGATTTGATATTCAATCTTTAGTAATGTATATTGAGTATGTGTATACGGTACATAATAAATTGAAACATGTATACTATATGCTCAATTTAAGTTGAACTCTAGAAGCAGGACAAGACATGGATAGAAATGAAGCTAGTATAAAATAATGCATATGCATTTTTTGACAGAATATCCTTGCACTTGATTGATTTGTCATTCTAAATATTATTTATAGACAACAAACGCCTCTAAAGAGTAATATAGATTGCCTACAAACAACGAAATTGCAAAATTGTATAGAAGTCTTTACAAAGAACACGTTTCATGTATCCATGGTTCATTTTCATCTATACTCTTGTTTCACTTTGTAAACTAACGTTTGGTAGTGAATGATTATAATGCAAATATATATTTTGTATCATCGACTAATCAGAGGTTCCGTGAAATCAAAATGCAAGTTGCCTTCAACTATTGTGTATCAGTGTATACATCGACTATTTGTTAACTATTTGACCTACATTTGTTTTGTATATTTTAAAAACATTTTAGCAATTATTTTCTTCAGTTCGCCAAGGCCCATCTCTAAAAAAAAACTCTCCAGAGTAAAAACCCCTTGTGACATCATTATCTCAATCACTGGTCAACTAACTGGCGATGAACAAAAGACATACTTACAAAAGAACATGTTCACAATAACATGGACTGCATGTTTCCATACAAAAGCTTATCAATGCTTTTCTTGTCCTTATCATGGTTGAGCTTATCTGACATAGCAACTGCTATTGAAATTGAAAGTGTGTCAGTTAGAATAGTATTCAAACATGTGATGCTATTGTGAGCAAGCCCTCACCTTGGGAGAAGTTGCATTCCACCCTGTATTGTTCATCTTTTCAGTAATTGAGTATTGATTGGCAAATGCTTTTGTATAAAACATGCAGTGCATGTTATTGTGAGCATGTTCTTTTGTACGTATGTCTTTTGTTCATCTCCGGTTAGTTGACCAGTGATTGAGAGATGATGTCACAAGGGGTTTTTACTGTGGAGAGGAGTTTTTTTTAGAGATGGGCCTTGGCAAACTGAAGAAAATAATTGCTAAAATGTTACAAAATATACGAAACATATGTAGGTTAACAAATAGTTGATGTATACACTAATACACAATAGTTGAAGGTAACTTGCATTTGGATTTCAGGGAACCTTTAAGTACCGATAGATTGGAGGGGTAATTCCAGTGTCGTAGCGTACTCCGACTATTGGGGGCACAGTATATGAATGTTTTCATTTTCAGAATGTTATCCATAAGTTTTATGGTGATAATTTGTGTCAAATTATTAGGGATACAAGGCCTCGTGACGCCTCTGGCTATTTATGTGTGGTAACCCCATGTCATCAAGGTGAATTTCCGGACCATGCCTTAAACGATATTGTTGGAGTAGTGCATCACCATTCAATAAAGTACTGTTGGTTAATGATGAATGATTACTTTGTTTGACATACAGCATGACAGCGATGTTTGATGTCAATGCACATTAATATGATGATATTACTACAATGTATTTCATTGTGTCGAAAATTAGTTTACTTTACTGGTTAAATTTAGATACAAATAATGTGTAGTGGTAAGATAACTTAGAGTATGTACTTAGAGTAAAAATACATTCTAGCTTGTCAATGTAAATGTATATACAGGGTGGCCCCCCAAAAACGGAACGGGGCACTTCACAAAATAAAGTAACAAAATGGTAATTTCCATCGGACATTCGGATAGGGTGTCTTTTCCAATGAAAAACAATACCAATTAAGAACAGTAATTTTGGTCGTGTAGTTTTTGTTTTAAGGCGCTCTGAGTGACACCATGTCAGGTTCCCATTTTTGTTAATTTTTCCTAAGTCAGTGCCTGATAAATCGCACTTCCTGTCCGTCATAGCATCGAACAACCATGCCCATTCTCTCGGCACACAGCTGAATGCACACTGACAATAGCGCGCGTATTGCTCGTTGTTCGATGCTATGACGGGTAGTAAGTCCAATGTATCAGGCACTGACTTGGTAAACATTGACCAAAATGGGAACTTGACATGGTGTCACTCAGAGCGCCCTAAAACAAACACTACACGACCAAAATTACTGTTCGTGGTATATTTTTCATTGGAAAAGATACCCTATCCGATGGACATTTTGGGAAGTGCCCCGTTCGGTTTTTGGGGGCCACCCTGTATTACGAGAAGAAATGTGATGTGTATGTCTCAATATCAACTTGTTTGTTACAAGTTGATTTTATTACATATGAATACATGAATATATATATTATAATATGATTGAGAATCTTAATTATTCATTGACAAACTTTCATTTTCTCCTGGACTTTATTATACCATGCATTGTACTCATATTACTATCGGACCATGGAATTATGTACAATACCATCACTAAGTTCATTAAAATAAGATATATGCTTTGATGTTCATCTGAGATGTGGGTGGTGATTTGATAGCAATCGATTCTCATTATACCCTATATATGCATGTTTAGCCACAACGTTCATGTTTTGTGTCTAGGATAATCATAGAGTATGATCGCATTTATGCTGACGTGCATATCAATTTGCACATCATACAACATTCAATCTCAAACAAATTAATAATTGCATTAAACAATGAGTTTCATTGACAACACCGACAATCACGTTTCTGTTGTAAGATTATAATGTAGGCTATTGTTCCACGTTTATTCTTTAGAAACAAGAATCAAGTTCTTGAAAGTTAATAGAACTGCATGAGTTGTAAATAAAACAAATGCGTTTGAACACTTCTTTCTTGATTATGTGAGTGGCCGATTTGTGTCGTGGTTATTTTGTGGATTTAAGAGACTTTTACGGCGCCTTGAAATAATCGTTTCTTCATTTGCTTTATGTAGTAAAGGAGTAGAAAGTAGTACTAACGAAGAAATAATAATTTTTAACAAATATATGTTTAACAAAGTCACACAACTAAGTTTAGCTTACCGTTGGTAGCTTTCGGAGCGCATCCGTGCTCCTTCATCAGCCTACTGACTGCTTTCGGTTGCGATTGGCGCTGGATCAGTCACGTGACGCTGGCGTCGGGACGCATCACGTGACTGACGTATCAGGGATCCATAAACGGGTGGCAGGAAATAGCGTCCTTTGTCCCGGTTGAGATCAGGATCGAGGGTGTGAATGCTGATGGCCTCTTTCACCCCTCTCCGGAACCAGTTGTTTTCCGTTTCGAGTACTTTAATCTGTGAGGTAGAGAAGGAGTGTTCCTTCTCCTTGAGATGGAGCCCAACCGGTGATGACTCCCTGTGGTGCTCTTTAACGCGTTTCCCCAGGGTTCTCTCCGTCTCTCCGATGTAGTGTGATGAGCAATCTTGGCATTTAATGTGGTACACCACGTTTGATTTGTCAAGAGCGTTGGTTTTGTCCTTGGGCGCTACCAACTGACTCCGAAGGGAATTGTGAGGCTTCGTGTGGACTGCTACACCAGTTTTCCGGATTTTCCGCGCGATGGCCTCACTAACTCCGGACACGTAGGGAATGGAGACGTGTCCTTTTGGTTTCTGTGGCTTGGCTCTTGCTGGGTGAGGAAATAATAAGTTTTACTAATTATTGTTTCCTGCAGAGAAAATATAGAGTACATGACGAAGTTGAATAAAATTGGCAAATTCAAACTTTTCAAATTGCAAATTGTCAACAGAGCCCATAAGGAACATTGATAAATTAGAATCCAACATAAGTAAATGAATCGTAGCTATCATATGTTCGAAACTTCTCGAGGTGAAATTGAAATGAATATTTATTTCAGGAAAATAAATGGAAAACCCAAAATGAGTTAATTATAACATCATAAAGAAACGAATATATCCGTATTAAGTATACATTTTACCCCCGGCTTATCAATAGTAAGGTGTTTATTGTATACATTTTCTTCTAGTTCGATTCTTATTTGAGCACGCATGTTTACCTGAATAGAATACTTAGAAATTTAAGAGTTTGTTCGCAACATTTGTTAATAAGCAAGGTATAATACGATATCAAATCATTGTTTTAAAAGTTAGGAGTACTACTGTTGCTACTTCTTTTACTTTTACCACTACTATAATTACTACTAACACCAACAACAATGTTGATATTAATATAGTGTTGATAAGTACTACTATAGCACTATTACTTCAACTATTTCTACGTCTACGTGTAACATCTGCCTCTAAAAAGCTTGTAATTTCAGCGTGTAATTTGAATTTCCGATTATATTGTTTCCTTTTGAATGAGGGAGAATTTCAAATAAAGTGAACTTCAAAACAATACAATCTCGACGAACAGTCGAACACTGCATATCAATGGCTAATCATTCACGTGTTCTATCTACGATAATTGTAGAAAACATAAAACATATTTCGTAAAGCTTATCATTAGCTCATGAATAAATTATATTTTGGTCTAACATCATGGGCGTATACGGGACTATGGCTATATATAAATCATATGTTTATGTTTATGGTTGCATTTGTTCGTATGTGTGTATAATTATGTGTGTATGTGCGCGTAATACACATGTGTTTTTTGTGTACGTATGCGTGTCCGCATGTTTGCCTGTCTAGATAAAATAACAAGCATTACAGAAATAGTATCAAAAGTCCATGGAAATTTCCCCTGCGATATATTTTGGGAGGATGTTTGCAGATGAAAAGTTCGTGATTCTATATCGTCAGTACCTTAACACTTGAAGGTGGACCTTGAGAACTAGTCCCAGAGCCGTACTGCTCTGTCTGACGATGCTCGATGGGTTATTATTTCATATTATGCGACCATTTATATAGTGCAGGCCGTCGGGTGGAGCCAGATGCAATTAGATCGCGAAACAGAGTCTATTTTTTTTGGTCTGGGTAAAATTACTCTTGTTCTATAGTAGGCTGAATTATTAGCTAATCTCCCTGAACATTAGTTATGATCACAAATCTCGATTTGTTTTTGTTATCTTTCCTTTTGTACTTTTCTTGTTTTACGCGAAGCTATCCTCAATGCCTAAACAACGTTTTTACGCACTAATTAATCACTATTTTCTTATATATATTTTGTATATATATATTTTGTATTTTGGACTTATATATATATACAGTATTTTTCTAGTTGGAAGTTGGAACTTGCAGTAAATTGGAATTCCATCGTAAAAGTGACCTGGTTGAAATATGATAATGAATGAGATGAACACTTAGTGAAATTTTAAAGCAAAATCGGTAAATTACTTTACGACCATTTGAACTTCTTGAACGGATGGGTACTTTTTCATTGGTTTGGTACATACATTCTAATTCCAGCTATGTATTTATTTTTGGAAATTTTAATTTAATTCCACAGTCTGATAAACAATACCCAACAAATAAAGTTTGCACATAACAAGCGAAATCGTTAAAATACATACATTAGTAAACTGGTCGAACTAACATAGGCTGGATGGCTTTTCGAAGGCCAATTCCGTGAATATAATTTACTATAAGCTGGAAATTAAATGTCAAGGTAAAGGATACAAAGAAAACACAAAGAGACAAAAACAAGTT
>JBAMJV010003793.1:0-95000 GCA_037951105.1 Echinarachnius parma | reverse complement strand
CTTTTTTGCAATATGCGATTTACAAATATATATTATAATAATTTTTATTATTGAAGTGGTAATATCGCACATTGGTGGGACTATTGCACTTTTTTAGGCAAAACATAATGAAGAGTTCGTTTCCAAAAAAGGTTAGGTCCACTTTTGTAAGTTTTGAGAAAAAGAGGGTTTTTTATTTCTCATAGCAATGTTGAGAGGATAAACAATTATATTACATGAAAGAGCATTATAATAGGATTGTAAAATAACTCTTAATAAAAATCCCAGCATCTTCTGTTTTTTTAATATTTTTTTTACCTAACCTTTTTTGGAAACAAACTGTGTTGGACCTAACCTCTTTTGAAAAAAACCCTGAATTTTCTTTGTAAATTTTAACAACTTTCCAGTATGAATTTGAGTTTTCTGTTAGCTTTACCGGATAGAGCTGCTCAAAATCTATAGATTAGGCTAACAAATGAATTTTGATGGAAAATGGACCTAACCTCTTTTGGAAACGAGCTCTCAAGAATGAAGAGTTCGTTTCCAAAAAAGGTTAGGTCCACTTTTGTACTGAGAAAAGGAGGGTTTTATATTTCTCATAGTTAGCAATGTTGAGAGGATATACAATTCTTTTACATGAAAGAGCATCATAATAGGATTGTAAAAAATTCAGATTTCTGTTAGCTTTACCGGATAGAGGTGCTCATAATCTATAAATTAAGCTTAAACAATGAATTTTGATGGAAAATGGACCTAACCTCTTTTGGAAACGAGCTCTTCATATCATAGTAGGCATACAGCTATCTTAGAACTTACAGGTTAGGGAATAACTCGTTATGTATAAGGGTCGCTATTCTTAATGCGAAACTTACCATAAGGGTCACTATTCATAATTGGAAAAAGTTTCATTATTCATAATTTAAGAAAAGGCTCGCTATTCATAATCCCATGAAAGGGTCGCTTTTCATAATTCACATTGATGGTCACTACAAGGGTCGAAATTCATCATACGTAATCGGGGTTGCTATTCACAATGCAAGAAAAGGGTCGCACTACAACCTGTCATATTGTTTTATGATTATCGACCCTGCTATTGTATTATGAATAGCGACCCTCATGAGTATGACCCCCAATATGAGTTATATATTGTATTTGATATAGTTGCCTTAATTGCATTTTTATGATCAATGATGTTGATGAAATAATATAGAACACAGAATATATAAATGTGCATAGTTATTTATATTTAAAAAGTTATTTTCCCCCTTTTCTATAATGAATGATATGTAAGGTGAATGTTGAGGCTGGTACATGAAAACATATAAACATGAAAACCATAAGCCCTAATTGTATTTTTATGATAAATAATTTTATAAAATAATATAGAACATAGAATATTTATATGTGCACAGCTATTTATATTTATATTAAAAAAGTTATTCTCCCTTTCCTATAATGAATAATAATTGTTAGGTGAATTTCGAAACTGGCACATGAAAAGATATAATTAAGTTATGGCATTCCAATTTAAGCAATTTTCAATTTTTTTAATTTTTAAAGTTAAATGTTTATCGTCTTTGTAATCCTGTATATTCTCTTATTTAATTGTACTATTTATATTATGTTCAATATTTAATTGTTAACCTAAGGAGCTCCTCATTTCAAAGTTATGTTATGTTATTTTAATTATGTATTGTTTGTAAAATATCTGCAATTCAGCCACTTGGCTGCCATTGATAGGCTGCCATTGATATTATTTCCAATATAGGTTTTCCCGCTCAATTTCGCGATTGTGTCAATCGAATTGATAATAGGAGCAAACGAATTCGCGCGATTTGCGATCGCCGTACCAAAGCATTATTCGAATTCGTTAATAGGCATTCAAAATCACGCCCGGAGCAAACGAATTCGCACAAAGCGCATACCATTTCGTCAATGGTCGTTCAAATTAACACGTAGTATACGTAGACGTCTCTTCGGTCAATCGAATTCGTGAAAGGGCAGCCAATTTTCAAATTACTGCTTTCGATTTAAGAAATGTAAAGATAGATCAGCAATAAAAGCAGTGGCGTTTGTATTCAGGTAAACTTAATTCATATTCAGACAAAGCATGTTATATTTGGGAAAAATCAAGTCATAAATTATTCGTGAAATTTATAAAAGGAATATAATTTTGATAAAGGTAAATTTTGCTTGTAAGGTGAGAATGAGAAAAATGGAATTCGGGGAAAAGGACCCTGGCCATCTGGAAATATATAAAATAAAATGCTTATAAGCTTCATGTATAGCTTTGTTTTCTATAAAGATTCCCCTTTGGCTTATGATGTATTGTTTGTCAACTTATTAGGGGTGGGGAGGGGTGATTGTGCCTCCTATATAGCTCCGTGCTAAAGCGTATATCAATGTTCATTAAAGCTAAATGGGGATGTAGATGACATTACAATTGGAAAATCTTGATGATAACAAAATACATGTAAATACATCATTTTGTAAAAATGTTCAAACGTAACAAACCGCACAATGTCCTTTCCAGGGCAAAAGTAAAACATTATTGTTCCCAGTTTCGTGTGTCATATCATAATTGTATATATATTCAGACAATTAAAACAGGACGAAGACTTGTATGTATATTTACGGACGACTGAGAAATGCATACATATGTCTCCCATGAAAGTCCAAGGCCCCGAAAGTACCCCCCCCCCCCCCCTCCCCTACATATACACAAATGTACATACATGTACATAGCATCCGCGTTATCTAAAACGAATGACGAAATTTTACAATTGTTTGCCCCGAAATGAAATCGAATGCTCCAAACGTGCTCATCAGGCATGACCGGCCATGCCGCGTTAAATTGTATGAACCAAGTTTACATTTGGCTGCACATTCGCGAAATCGATTGCCCATAAATGAACTTCTGTGTCTATTCGCGAAATCGTATGCGTATGCATGAATTCGCTTGCACTTATTCGGAATTAGAAAAACCGATACCAACACGATACTGCGGCAACGCGCGAATTCGAATGCCCCTAAATGAATTCGATTGAGAAAAGTGCAAAATTGAGCGGGAAAACCTATATTAAAACTTTCTGGTCGATCAAATCATATCACGCTTTCCCAAATACAGCCGAATTTCCTATCTAGGTATGCATCAGATTGCACAATCTCAAGTCCAAAAATGCAAAAACTCCCTACCGTGGGAGGGGTACACCACCCTCCCACACCCTCCTCCCGCTCAGTCGCTTCGCTCCCTCGCAATGTCTCACTCTCACCTCTGGCTCAAACTTGGCAACCCAGAGTGTGGTTGGGCATGAGCCCCTATACACACCAAAATTGTGAGCCCCCTTGGGGTTTTGCCCCCCCCCCCCCCCAATCCAAAACTGCTTCCGGCGCGCCTGCCTCTGACCTAGTATAACAAATATGCAATTTAGCTGATTATCTGTATAATGCTAATACAACAAATTTTCAATGTTGCCAAGGTAACATTGCTAAATTATCTAAAGAAACCTTTAAGCACATGAGAAAAAACAAACAAATATTGGACTGTCTACAACCTATTATCGCCTACAGGAATAATTCATCATCGATTATAAACGATAGTATCAAAGTGGAAATAACCCAATGATGCCAGGGTGGTAATATTGCTAGATTTCCTAAAGAATCCCTTTAGAACATGAGTAAAAACAAACAAACAAATATTGGACTTATGAACGTCTACAACATATAGGATCGCCTACAGGAATAATTCATGATCGATTATAAACGATCGTATCAAAGTGGAAATAACCCAATGATCCCAAGGTGGTATTATTGCTAAATTTTCTAAAGAAACATTTTAGAACATGAATAACAAAAGAAAATACAGTAGGACTTATGATTAACGTCTTCAGGTCTAATGGATACAGGATTCATTCATGATCGATTATAAACAATCGCATTAGAGTGCAAAGTAAAATTCCAATTTGTATAACTATTTACATTGAAAACATTGTTATTATGATCTTGTTTTTGCAGATATTAAAACTGATATAAATACCAACCTGTTTTTAATATTTTCAACATGATTTGCAAGTTAATTATTTAGGCATCAACTCTTTGAAATACTAAACAGTCAATACTAACCATTTAAATCTGACATACTAAGAAGCGGGATATATATATATACGGAACCAATACCACAACTGATCAGTAAGGTGTTAGACGTAGGTTATAGGATAAGTTTAGGATTTAGGAATAGGATTATGTGTTACATGTTATAAATTATAAAAGTGTTGCATGTTGCATGTTGAATATACTACAAGACATAACCATCTCAATTTTTAAATTATTAATTATTAATTATTATTAATAATAAATTAATAATTAATAATGTAAAAATCGCTTCAAAATATGACGTCAATACGACGTATTTTCGTCATAAAAAGACGTCGTTAGCACGTCAAAATATGACGTCTATATGTCGTGAAACGCGGGTGCAAAATCTTCACTTTTTTACGTGAATTTATGACGTCTTTAAGACGACGTACACGACGTGAAAATCACGTCAAATCCAGACGTAAAAATCACGTCTTATATTGACCAATAAGACGTCTTTATGTCGTCTTAATAACGTAATTAATGGAACAAATTGACGACTTAAAGACGTCATAAAGACGCCTTTTCGGATAAAAATATGTCATTATGACGTCTATATCACGGTAAACGCGGGTGCAAAATCTTCACTTTTTGACGTTAATTTAAGACGTCTTTAAGACGACGCACACGACGTAAAATGACGTAAATTTGACGTAATTTTTACCAGTGTTTGCTATCAGGGTACTGCTACTGCTACTACTACTACTACTACTACTACTACTGCTACTACCTACTACTAGCTGCTACTACTACTACTACTACTACTACTACTACTACTATACTACTACTACTACTACTACTACTACTACTACTACTACTACTACTACTACTACTACTACTACTACTACTACTACTACTACTACTACTACTACTACTACTACTACTACTACTACTACTACTACTACTACTACTACTACTACTACTACTACTACTACTACTACTACTACTACTACTACTACTACTACTACTACTACTACTACTACTACTACTACTACTACTACTACTACTACTACTACTACTACTACTACTACTACTACTACTACTACTACTACTACTACTACTACTACTACTACTACTACTACTACTACTACTACTACTACTACTACTACTACTACTACTACTACTACTACTACTACTACTACTACTACTACTACTACTACTACTACCTCTACTCCTACTACTAGCCCCCCAACAACAACACCACCACCACCACCACCACCACCACCACTACTACTACTACACAACAGGGGGCAGGGGCCCGATTACGGACCAGCGACATGGTAATTAGCATCATTGGCTCATCGATGTCAATATGCTAGAATTACATATAAACCAACAGAACATAGCAGAGCACACATACCACCCTTATTCATTCAACCGTAAAGCATATCTAGAGATCAGTGGAACTAGGTCTGGTCCTGGGTCATGATCGTGCTCTCAGCCACAGTACTTCATGTGCTTTTGTATTATGATTGCGTAATCGTTGCACTGCACAGCTGGAGTTTGTACTTGCAGCGCATGGTGGGCCCTGCCAGGCTGGGATCAGAGACGTACTGCGCGCTTGTCTCTATATAAACTGACCACTAATGCATCATCACAATCTATTTGGCATAATCGTGTATCTATTTTCCATCATCATGTCTATTTTAGAGTACAAATCAGTGCTCTTTTCTAAGAGAACTTGTGTATTTTCTTCAGAAGATGACGAAGAAAAACAAGGTAAGATGTTGGTGTTGGTATGACTGATTTATTAACTTTACATTGATTGATTGACTAGAATCATATGAAATGGGGCACAGGGACCAGTGCCCAAGCTATTGAAATGTGTGTGTTTGTGTGTGCGATCAAGACAAATTGAATACCCAAACCAAGCTCAAGTTCACCTAACTCTAGAGAACGCCAGCGCGTGTGCTGGCGTTCTAGACCCACCTAATAGAGCCCCCAAATTTTCACTTTTGTGTGCACGATAATTGTGCTTAAAATGATACATATGATACGGTAGGCTACTTACCACCGATCAGAGCACAAATATGTGATACAACTTGGCAGTAGATAAAAATGTAACTGTAATCAGCGCTGTAACGATTAGACGCTCAAAATTTTACCGTAGATATGCGACGAGGTGAAAAATCACCTTTAACAAAAACATTATTTGAATTTGTTTCGCTCCAAAGTACCTTTAGTTAATAAACTTTTGGCACATTGAATATAATTTGCTATAAAAGAAGGATAACTTACCCAAAATGATGATTTTTTACGGTAGTCCGTGCTGATATTCCAACTGATCGCGCTGCAATGATGACCCCGGAAGCTAATCGGCGATCCCATAATTCAATTTAGTGTATCGCTCCCGCGCGCTCGCTCGCATGCGCGGAGTAATGCGTGCGGGCTTCTCGCCGGCATCGCCTGTTCGCTGTGTATTTCTCGCAAAATTTGGCTTTTTCAGCGACAAATCGCGCTGCTATAGTGTCTTAGTCACGGATCCCCGCGATCATCTTTCCGTCCAAATTCTGGGTTATTTTGCGAAATTTGAATCATGTATTTTGGAGGTGGAAAACTGTCTACTTGTCGATCGCGCTTTGGTCTCCATTCAAGTCGCCCGCCGATTCCAAATAGACGGCAGATCTGACGTGCGCGTTTAGTGGTCGTACAGACTGTACTTAGCTTACGCATCAGATCGATCTGTCGTTTACTTGGAATTGGCGGGCGACTTGAATGGAGACCAAAGCGCGATCATCGATCGTTCACGGAGAGAAGTCGAGGAGGTGCATTTATAAATCACTCATTTTGATGCGGAATGGAGCGAAAAATCATCATTTTTATCCACCGCCAAGTTGTTTCACATATTTGTGCTCTGATCGGTGGTAAGTACCGTATCATATGTACCATTTTAAGCACAATAATTTATCGTGCACACAAAAGTGAAAATTTGGGGGCTCTATTAGGTGGGTCTAGAACGACAGCGCAAGCGCTGGTGTTCTCTAGAGTTAAAGTTCACCTGACTGGACCATTTACCAGGCCAAGTAGAGGTGGACCAAACTAGGGTTTGATAATCTGAAGGTTCATCAATCCGAAAAGTAATAAGGTTCGTTATTCCGAAAGTGAATACGAAAATGAAATAAGGTTCTTTTATTCGAAAATTATATGTGGCTTAGCCCAGGGGGGGTGGGGGGAGGGGGATACAATAAAGGGAAAATATATTTTCAGATTAACAAACCTCATTTAATTTTTTGGATTTACACACCCCTTTCCATCTTTGGACAAATAAATCTTCAGAATATCAAACCCCATTTCATTTTCGGAGAATCGAACCTTCGGAATAACAAACCTAAGGAGGATTTGAACATTCAAAATAATGAACCGTCAGAAACCTTTGGAATAACGAGCTGTAACCATATTTTGGTACTGTACGTGTTTGATATTAAATAGATGCCAACACTTTGCAATGGGTTGTGTTATTCATCAACGATACTAATAATCACCAACATGGCCTCGTGGTTCTGTGTGCGCGCTAAACAGATCTGTGAGTGTGCCAATTCTATACAGGCATATGTTTGATTGAAAAAGAGCAAAGAAAGTGGGATTCCAATGGGATTCGAACTCGAGACCTCCGGATTGCTAGACCGGTGCTCTTACAGACTGAGCTATGGAAAACTCTAGTACGGCGTTCATCCCTGAATTAAACTCCTTAATTTTCATTGCTCATGTGGTCAGAAGCTATTATAAACCTGACATAAACCCGAAGGATAAAAATCAACTTGGGGATATATATATATGCGAGGGATCACCGGTCTAGCAATCCGGAGGTCTCTGGTTCGAATCCCGTTGGAATTCCATTTTGTTTTCTCTTTTTCAATTATATATTTCAATTACGCATATGTTTGGAGACAATAGAACCATAGAATATGCGTACGTCCATGGGCGTCAACAGGCGGGGGACAGGGGGGACATGTCCCCCCCACTTTTGAAAGTGGGGGGGATATAATGTCGTTTGTCCCCCCCACTTTTTCATATGTATTACTTAAAGGACCTATAGCGTCTAGATGGCCTAATTTTCACAATTCGGCTCTCTATATGTAATTTTTCCTGAATAAAAATAATTTGGCAGTCATTTCTCATGAAATCAATAAATTTTGGGGTAATTAGTAAATTTCTAATTGTCCTGGGAATGCCCCTTTTAAATCGCCAACATGTGACGTCATGGCGTAAGCCAATGAATTGTCAATCACATGTCAATCACGCTGCCGATTCTGGACCCTAAATGTGGGTGGGGCGTAAACTGGCTGCTAAATGAGATTTGGCATCAGAAAATTAGTCTTAAATCACTACTGTGTTTATTTTCATGGATTTTTTTTCGGCAGACCTGTTTTACAAGTCATCAACTATGAAATAAGTGCCAAAGTATGTTGTATTCTTTAGGTCCTATAATGTATGTATGATTATATAGCTTGTACTATGGCTGACTCAATGCAATCAATCTCGAATCTCGAATGTCTGCATAATACATCTCACAATAATGGCGGTGGAACCGTTATATTGCCCCGGCACCTGCACTAAATGGTCTGTACTTGTGACATACCAAGGAGGTACTAGTACCTCCTTGGACATACGTAACACAATGTTTCTTTTTGTAGGCAAGTGTCAGTATTCCAGGGAATAGCTCCCATTTCCTTGGGTATACAAACCATGGTCCGAATGGACGTAGATAAGCTGCTGTGGCCGTGAACGCTATAGCTCACTGGCGTATTGGTGGGGGGAGGGGGGGGGGGCTACCCAAAAAATTTTTATTATTTTTTTTTTTAAATCAGATTTTACTTCATGTCAAGTCAAATTTCCTTCCTAAGTATGCACCAGATTGCATAATTTAAAGTAAAACATTGCAAAAGCACCCTTACCCCTCTCGGTTGATTCGCTTTATGGTAATGACGATGATACCCCCATGGCCACGTCAACATGTTTAAGAGTATTTAATAAACAATCTGTTATAGTTGTATATAGAAATAATGAGGCGTAGGACATTGTGTTAAATAATAATTGTTTAATAATAATTGTTTCCGTTCTTAACTCCTGCCTTTGACATTGAGGTTGACGAGGAGAATGTCGTCGACCGTGACAACATGCGATGAGTGAATGGAAATTTCATATTTGTTTATTTTTTAGTTATGAAATTAAAAAAAATTCCTGATCAGTCAATATGTGGTGACGGAGGTCAATTCATTACATGTATACACAATTGCGTATCAATACAAAATTAGGTCCTAGGTGCACAATTTTAGGTCCAATAATGAAAAAGCTCCCTACTGTGGGAGGGGGGACACCCCCCTCCCACACCCTCCCCCCTCGGTCACTTCGCTCCCTCGCAATGTCCCCCCCCCCCCCCCCCACTTTTTGATAGCTGTTGACGCCCTTGCTGGTGGGGGCTTACTTTTGTGTTGCATGGGTTTATTTTCCTGTGTGAATGATTTACAGATGACTATGTCAGTATAAGGGCCATTCTTTGAAAAGTGAAGCTTTTTTGGAAAAAATGAAGTTTGTTTTTTCAGTTGTTTTATTCCATTATTGGAAAGATCAATGTCCAAGGTTTTATGCAATATATGTTTTATATTGAATTTAGAAAAGTTCTTACTCATTTGCATAAATTTACATATTTCAATATTCAAATAAAAATCATAACTCTTAACATTCCTCTTAATCTCCTGTACATGTTGATACCAACTTTGTGAAAATTGAACTTCATGTTACTATCTAAACCTAATATTTGTAAAATTCCCATTTCCATTCACATTGTACACGTCACACACGTGACCACCCCAAAATGTCACACACGTGACCCATACATCCCCACATATTAACATACGTTAAAAAACAACTGTTTGAGATAATTTTTATCTTATACCATTTTCTTACTCACAGATATATATCAGTTGTGTGTTACTAATATGAACATTTTAGCTTTTTATATCTCACAGGATTTCCAAGATGAAATTGAGTTGAATTTTATTTTTCTTCAAAATACTCCCGTGCAAAGTCACACACGTGACCGATGCCATTTGACCTCTGTCCTTGAGTAACGTAATCCTAATAAAATCTTTTGTGTTACATCTGAAAGACTTCACCATATGCAATTTATATATGAAGTTCACATCATCATACCTCCTATACTTAATAAAATATAAGCATCCTATTTCAAAATTGTTCATATTTTAGGTCACACACGTGACCAAGAATGGCCCATAAGATGTTTTAATTGTATCTATTTTTCATTATCACATATTCCAGGCATCGGCTAACAGTGAAGCAGCTTCAAGATTCTTTTCATTGAAGACACGTGAAGCAACTCACAAGTGAAATGGTTCTAGAGTACGAGTGAGGACAATTAGTAAACATGGACTGGGAAAAAATGTAAGTAATCAACTAATTGATAATTTTTCAAATTTTGTCAGATTTGTTCAAGTTTACAAATCTTCGTGAAACATGATCGTGTTAATAATTAAGAATTCTTATTGGACATGTATGTTGACATACCAGTTGTCAAATGAAACTATTCAAGGATTTATGAGGCAGGACATTTTCATTTTCTTTTGTTTACTTGTTAATAATGATGGTAAATATTTACTTTGTAAAGCTTATTATTATTGTTGTTGACATATTGTCATTAAAAAGTTGCACAAATTATTTGTGTTTCTTTCTGATATTATAAAAAAAAAAAATCACATGTCTAAATTAATGATAATAAGTTAATCAAATGAAGAAATTGTGTAGCATGAATTTTTCTTTTGTACCCCATTTTTAGCTCATCCGGCCCGAAGGGCCCGATGAGCTTATGCCATGGCGTGGCGTCCGTCGTCCGTCCGTCCGTCCGTCCTTCCTTCCGTCCGTCCACAGTTTTCAAAATGCTTCTTCTTCGTTATTTTTTCAACCGATTTTGATTCTGATTGTTTCATAAGATAGGGTTAGGAGGGGGATTTAAAACTTCTACACAGAATCGTGAAATTCATTATCTATGGTAATTTATGCAAATTTATTCGAAATCACAAAAAATGCTTCTTCTCCTTCTTTTCTCGACCGATTTTGATTTGGTTTGCTTTATCTGGTAGAGCTAACTTTGGTACACTAAACTTCTACACAGAATTTTGACATTTTTCTCCATTCATTAATTATGGTAATTTTTAATTTTAAAATTTTTTATTTTTTTTAAAATTTATTATTATTATTATATTTTTTTTTTTTAATTTATTATTATTATTATTTTTATTTATTTTTTTTTTTTAAATTTATTTTTTTAATTATTGTTTTTTGTTTGTTTTTTTGTTTGTTTGTTTGTTTGTTTGTTTGTTTTTTTTAAAATTATTATTATTATTTTTTTTTTTTTATTTATTTATTTTTTTTTTTTTTTGTCCCATGTTCCTTCCGAGGCGTCAAATTTATATTTTTTTCACTCTAATTTTTTATTTTTTTATTTTTATGTCCCTTCCACAGGGCATCAAATTTTTATTTTTTGACCAGTTGAAAAGTGTACCACATGAAATTTGCAATATTTGATGTTGCGAGATGGCGGATGAGCGCTACGTCATTGATGTTGTGGTTCTTTTTAAAATTTAGACTACCGTACTGACTGGCGTAATCGCCGCAGTCGCGTAAAGGCCGCATGCCGACTTTGAGCAATGAAATGAATTTTTGAAAAAAGTGGGAGAAAAGTGCGCTAGGGAAACTGGCAACAATAAAACAATAAAATTGCCACTACTGCAAGCTACGAGTCGAGTATTGCTGCATACGATGTACCATTGAACTGGTACTGAATTGAACTTGAATACTCGATCAAAATAACCGAACTCTACCGAACCCCTGCTGTACTGTACTACAGAGAACCTGTATTACTGTACTACAGAGAACCCCGTATTACTGTGCAATGCCGTACGTATCACGCGCGCGGTGAGCTGCATCGATATCGATACCAAAAACACCAATGCTAATTGGCGTGTATGTACGTCTGAATCAGTACAGTAAATGACAGGCAAGCGCGGCGCTGGTAGTGGTAGTTTGTTTCATTAATATCGTAACTTCAAAGTTAAAAATGTATCGGATTTAGCAAATATCAGCAAAAAGAGTGAGAAACCGTTCTAGGCCAGGGTAAATTGATACAATTTGGCTTTGTATGTTTTTATTACTAGTGCTGTAGGACTCGAGCCCGGACTCGGACTCGAGACGGTCTCGAGTCCGTATTTCTCGGGACTCGGACTCGGACTCGAGCCTAAAAGACTCGGTCTCGGACTCGGACTCGACCAATGGTGACTCGTGACTCGGGCGAAAATCGGGCCGAGACCGGCAACGAGACCGGCATTTTTTCTGTTTTCCCACGTTTATTTATAGTTCATAAAATTACCCAGCGCAAGCAAATACAAACCTGTTGTTCTAGCGCACCTTGCTCACTTGAGTGGCATTCTGGAAAATGATCGTAACATCGCCTCAACAAGCTATTATATGCCTAACTAGACGTTGAGATTAGTCGTTTTATGTTTAGGAACACGCAAGACACGGTCAAGTATTACGGCCAGAACGTGAATTAATTAACGAAAGCCTGAGCTGAAGCGACTAAGCAATACAGTAAAATGCATGTGTGTACCACGGTACGTGCACGTACGTGTGCAAGTACAGTACGGTATCCTCGGCTATGCGCTAGGCTACCGCGCACGCTAGCTATACCAGCCGCCAGCGGCAGCGCGCGTATGACGAATAACGAACAAAAACAAAAAACAATCGACATACTGACTGATGTTTGCATTGCATCTTCAATCAACCAGTCATTCAACAATCATGTCTTCAGTTTCTCGTGTCATACTGTTTGGGTATATGGACCATAGAGAGTTTGTTGATCGTTCAACAAAGAAAAAAACATCAAGCAAAATGTAAATTTTGCAGAACGCACACGACCATTACAATTATACACAACAATATTTGTTATTCATTTTGTTAAAATAAATGTGAAGTAGCATCCCTTTCTCTTTATCAGTATAATATATACATATATACTCCAGTACTGACATACCGTATTTGTCGGTGTATTAACCGCTCCGGTGTATTAACCGCACCCCTAAAAAAAAAAAAAAAAAAAAAAAAAAAAAAAAAAAGTGTGGTTAATACGGTCGTGTATTAACCGCACCCTTTTTTTTTGTTTGAAAAAAGGTGCGGTTAATACACCAGCAAATACGGTACTCTGATTGTAATAACTTGTGGTAATTCCATGAAAATGTCTACAATGGGCCAAATTTTAAAATCATTTTAGGCTTTTAGCCTCATGGGTCCAGTATAGTTATCAAATGTTCATAACTGACAGTTTAAGGCACAAAACGTGAATTTTCAGATATTTTATATTTTATGCTGAAAATTGTGATCTTAAAAGGATAAGAAAATTGCTGAAATTTATGCTTAACTTTAACAATGATTATTTTTCAGCAACTTGACTGTTTGCAAATAAAGTTATATCCCATTAATCAATTTGACAGTGAATTACCTTAATAGGAAAAGATATGCAGCTCAGTTCCTTATCCACTGTATTTTGGGGAAATTTAGGGTGAACAAAAAATAAACTAAATTCTTGTCCGGCGTCTGTCACACTTTTTTATGAACTTTTTTTCATTAAATTTTGTTTAATTGAATTTGTCTCATACTCTGTAATAATAACCTTTGACATTGCCCAAAATAATTTCTGCAGATAACCCTTTGTCATTTCTTTGATGGTGTCTATTATGAAGATAACTGTTGTAGTAAGAAGAGTTAAAATATATAAATTCTCTGACAAATGGAAGTTTACAATGAACCAGACAACTATTTATGTTATAAAGAGTTCACTGTAAGGCATTTATCATAATGAAACTAATGTGTTATAAAAAGAATTGCAAATTAAGATTTTCCCGTTGGGACTCGGACTCGGACTCGGACTCGGATGTCCGGGACTCGAGGTCCGGGACTCGGACTCGGACTCGGACTCGGACTCGGACTCCAGGGACTCGGACTCGGACTCGGACTCGGACAGGGTGGACTCGACTACAGCACTGTTTATTACGCAATACATTACAGTGCAGTATACATTTTAGTCCCACACATGCGGAAATGTGTTGTTTTGGGGCCTGTCAAAAGTCAAAATTGACTATCGTCGCGTACACGCCGCACCCTAACTTTGCGGTCAGTACGGTATTTGGGGATGGTGTGAATGCAATCTATAGGTCAATCACTTCATAAAAAAATTTAAAAAAACATTATCCTATATCAGCAATTATTTATCCAATACAGAATGTAGCATGTGTATAAAAAACGGCTTTTTCCAATTAAAAATGATTTTGTTTTTATTGTCGGAAATGGCAGAGGGGGGTGCATATAATGTAAGTTTGATGTTTTTATTCTTCTGTATTACAGATGGAGCCTTGTGGATGTATGGAAAATATCTCGCAGCCCACAGCTTCAGGTACATGTATATTCTCCCACGAACGACTGACTTGCCTACAATGTGTCTCATTATTCATGGAAACCTGGCCCCATATTCATGAAACCCAGCTAGCTTAGTTCCTTGCTAAGTGTATTTTAAATGAGCAGTTTATTGAGCAACAAACAGTTTTCTAGCCCCAAACTAGGGTTAGCTGGGTAAGCTTTAGGTACCACTAAGTTAACCTAGTTAGTAACTAAAATATCTTGAAGTTGTGTTTAATTCATAGCCAATTAACGTCATCCAAAATAGACTTAGCAAGGAACTAAGCTAGCAGGCTTTCATGAATATGGGCCCAGATGTTTATCTTCATAATATTTGTCCAAAAGTGTTATTTGAGACTTCAGTCATGTTATACCATATCATTATTTAATAAGATTCTTCTGAATGATATGCGATATATGGAAAAAGAACACTGTTGTCCTATTGAAAAAAGGGTGAACATGTATGTGACAAGATTTTATCATCTACTGCACATTGTTTTTTGTTGATTTTGATAAAGTCAATGGATCTTTGTAATGGATTTAAATCATAGCTCAAGAATAGAATGGTATTCTGTTTCTACATATGCAACATATGCACGTATTGGAAACTACAAAATGGGTATAATTCTTGAAAGTTATACTTTAATCCTAAGGTACAAACATCCATAGGAAATCGAACAATAACACAAAATTATGGAAAAATATTGTGTACAATCATAAAAGAAATGGCAATGTTATGCTTGCATGCAATTTTCACCCTGGTAGAATTCTTTGTATTATTTTTTTAATTTGATGGATTAGCTGGAAAAAAAGTGTGTGTATTATGTAAGATATTAAAATAATTTCACTGAATTTTCAAACAAAATGATGACAACCAACTCAGTTTTGCCTTTGGTCTGATTTTGGTACCTCACTTTTTCCATCGCAGGAAAGTCTTCGAAGATGCATAAGCGAAATTTTTGATGTGGGTATTCAGTTGATGGAGCAGGAGAACTTTTACGAGGCTTGTGTGACATTTGCCCAAGCCATTGGCTTGTGCATCGAGATAAGGAGAGAAGGGGTTCACATCATGCCAGAGTTAGAGAAGCAGCAGGATTTATTCTACTTTTTTCATGCTGAAGCAAGTCTCCGTTTTGTGAGTATATCATATAATTTAAAGGCAATTCAGATCGGTATATCAGATGCGCGAATCTATATTGCGCACTTTTTCGCACGGTACGTAATCCCCCTTTGCTCAGTTATAAGTTGCGATCGCAAACTGTCCCAGTTCACGAACGACCGAGTCGAAAATGCATCGCGTTCGGAATGTTTGTTTACCAAGGAGGTACTCCTTTTCAGAGATTTTAACGAGCGAAAGTATTACGCAACACGCTCAAACGGACTCATCATCAAAGTGCCGCTGCGATTTTATCAGCGCTGTATTGCCTCAGGGGACAGCTCGAGCAATGTACAGTTTATTGCTCGGTACATAATACATGTAGCTACCAGCTGTGTGCTGCATGCAGTTTCATATGAAGGCTCGTGTTCAGATATTCCGAAGCACCGCTCTAAATCGATCCAACACACATCGTGAGTTTACCTCGGGAGATTACGGTGTAGTGCGAGTTGGATTTTGCTGACTACCCATTTTAACCCATGCATATTTGCCTTTAAAGGGAACAACACACCAAAATAATCCCTTGATATAAATATTAAATTAAAGTGATTGTTTTTTATTGCCCCATAATCATAACTACTGCAAATAAACATTCATGGTTATGCAAAAATAGGCTATTTCTAAAATGTTTGAGGATATGGACAACTAAAACTATCCAGTGTCATATATATATTTATTTAGGGTTATGGTTCCCTTTAAGTTTTGTATTTTACCATTATTGGTGCAGCGACTTGGAACAACTGTATGGTGTGTGAAGGGTGTTACATGTACTTTCAGAAAAGATTATTAAAGAGTTAATTGACAGTAAATGATAGATAAACTGTTCCAACTAACACTCTATATACACTCATGACCACAGTTTGCCATCTGCTTCCTTTGTTTTTTGTTGTGCAAAGTTTTTGTGCAACAAGCTTACAGGACATTGATGAGACGTACTTTTAAACAAAATACAACTTGTGTACATATTGAATTTTGTCTCTGCATCAGGATAATTAATAAATCTTCTTTTTTCTTCATGTTACAGGGATTCATTTCTCGCAATCCACTTTGCCTTGAAAATGGACAGAAGAGCATTGTAAAAGGTAAGTTATTGTTTCTATTTGTATACTCACAAAATGCAGCCTTTGGTGGCCTTTTAATTGAGAGGCCAGTTCACCCGGTGGGCCTTGTATTATTTCAGAGAGGGATATCAAAATTGAGTAGGGAACAGGTTTCAAGATACTTTAAAGGGTACCACCACCCAAAAATAATATTCTTATAAATGAAAGGTAACATCTTTAATATTCCATTCCATCAACAAGTTCACAAAAATATGTTTCCAGAAAAAAATATATAAAGCATGCGTTCATGGGTCTGCATATACGAGACTACTTTGTCCAGAGCGAACGAATCGCCCGGGATTCTATTGTCTCCAAACGTACGCGTGAATAGCATTGGCGCACTCGCAAATGTTTGGCCCGTACGGAACCAGGAAATAGTAGTTGTAAGTAAATAAATCTATAATATTTATTGATATTTCAGCCGTTTCTGAAACGATTTTGATCAAATCAAGTTTATTCTGTCATTAAAATTGTAAGCTCTTTCAAATTTTACACTCATTTTTTTCATTATCTCACACAAAAAAAGAACTCCCATTTTAATATGGCTTGATATTTTGGAGAATGCATGGTCTAAACTGTCTCCATTCAAATTTTCACAGACTTTAAATATACTATTCTGCATTTCAGATAGCTTATTTTACAATTTTTACCATTTATACTATTTTATAGATACCTTTTAATATTTCATATCTCATTTAAAAATCTTAGACATATTTTTAATGATTTGTATTTGTTTTGTATATCATATTTATTGTTATTGTATTTTTAAATGAATAAATGAATGAACAAACAAATTAAAACAATATTCTCTTCACGCTACATTACAGTTCCTGATACAATACCAGGCAAGGCTGCCCTGAAGCTTGTACTGAATGTGCAGATTGCAATGTTGGCTTACCGCAGAGACAGTAAAGACTTGGGGTGTCTGAGCAAGCTGAAGAAGTACAGAAGAATTGCAGACAGCCTGAGCCCATTAGAACAGGTACCTGATTAGAAATAGATACACAGTAATAACTTTATCCTTGCCTCACTAAAGTGGAAATGCTGCTCTGTTCACTTTACAAAAATGTTATTTGCAATAATCAGTGCTCAAAATGAGCACACTGAGGCCGCTGGCCGGGGGCCACTAAAAATTAGCTGGCCGGGCCACCAAATTTCATGGATGCTTAATTCCACTGGCCGAATGTGCAACCAAAAATTACAGAACTTTTAAATGTTTCTTTTGTTTTGGGCCACCAGATTCAGTTTTCGGGCCATCTTGTTTCTTTGGGGAAATCTTGTTTTTAATTGCCCGATTGGGCCAAGACCCAAAAGGTAATATCTAGCATTGCAAAAATGCATAGTACATTGTCTGGTGAGAGTAAGAAGGGCGTACAAGTTGTGTGCTTAATTGAGTTATGCATTGCATGCCATCATGAAGATCAGAACCTCCTCTATGTCATGTGAAATTTTACTCAATATGAGAATATTCATCAAATATTAAAGAGAGCTATTTGTTTTTGTTCTATATGGCTTTCAAACTTTAAACATGATTGTCTCCGATGTACAAAATGTGACATTAGTGCCCTTCTCTTTCTGAACAGATGATATCTTATTGCACTGCACAATTGATGTATCAGTACGCTATTCAGTTAATGAGTATTTCAGGTGTGAAGGTTTATTCACAGATCAACACACGTTAGCTCACATGAGCTCCATAGTTGTACACTGTATGTAATATCAAGTACTCATCTACACATGCAATAAGGACCGCTATTGATAAGGACTGCTATTATAAGGACCGCTATTCATAATTTGAAAAGAAGCTCATTATTCATAAGGGTCATTATTCATATAAGGACCGCTATTCATAATCATAGAAAAGGTTCGCTATTCATAATACGGAATGAGGGTCGCTAGTCATAATACAAAAAGAGGGTCACTATTCATAATACGAAATGAGGGTCGCTGTTCATAATACGAAAAGAGGGTCGCTATTCATAATGCAGATTGAGGGTCGCTTTTCATAATACGAAAAAAGAGTCGCTATTTATAAAATTATAAAAATTTCGCTATTTAATTGATCCTAATTACATGATCCATTACATTTGCCCCGATTTTTTACGTGACCCCCACAAAAAATAATGGGTCTGAGCATGGCGTAGTGTGATCGGACTGATTTGGGGGGGGGGGGGGGGTCACATAAATTATTTGGGTGCACCGTTTTTCTTTATTTGTTCAGAAAGGTATGTTTTCTAATGTTTTGGCAATTTATTCAGGGCCAAATGCCCCCCGCACCCCCACCCACAGGGCCAATATTATGGATCATGTGACTAGGATCAATAAAATAGCAAGATTGTTATCATTAAGGTTATTGATTTCGTCAAGATTTGTATTATTTATTTTTATTTATTTATTTATTTATTTATTCTTCCTAATTTTGTGCGTCGCATATCTCAAGATCAGATGAATCAATTGTCATGAATCTTCACATGATGATATATCATGATCTAACTTAGAACTGCGAAGCTTTTCAGTGACGTCACATCATTATGACGTCATCAGGACGCCATTTTGTAAAATATCATTAATCATCATATCTCAGTCATGCATCATCAATTTCAATTCAAATTTCACATTAATATACGCTTACACTCAGAGACACGCGCGTATGCGTCCGTCAAATGAAAATATTTTTTTTAAATGCTCAAAACCCTAACCCAAGTAATTTACTATATGTTTCAGACAATTTTAAGCGTTTCAAAAATTTGCGCGCGTGCGCGTATTTGCGCGCGTAACGCAAATGAATAGAAAAATTGTTGTTTTTTCACATGTTTTGCATTCCTTATACATCCCTCAACACACCCTATAAATTTGAGTCATTGTTGACTCATAATAACGGAGTACGCGCGCGTCAAAGTCAAAATTACGCGCGCACGCAAATTGGCAAAATATGGTAAAAACATCTTTTTTTTATTTGGCCATAACTTTTTTAAAAGTCCACAAACACCCAATGTTCTTTTTATATTCGGATAGATTATGAGTTGTAGATACGAATTCATACCTCATTTATGCCAAGTAAATGATATGACATCATCATATTACGCGTTGAAAAGTCAATATCATCATATCAAAATTTCAATATGTATAACCTTAATTCGTCAAAAGTGACGAATTCAACATCTAGTGTTGTTTTTGTGTCTGTATGCAAGTGCATACAGACACAAAAACAACAATTTTGTTCGTCGGATACCTCAAGAACGGGTGCAGCTATTGTCCTGAAACTTTGCGAGATGATAGATCTTGGTCTAACTTAGAACTGCCAAACTTTTGGGTGCCGCCGACTGTTCGTGACGTCATCAGGACGCCATTTTGTGAAATTTCATTTTTTCATGGATGTATCTCTGTCATGCATCTTCTATTTCCCTTTAAATTTGGCACCAACAATTATCACGCCAAGTGGCAACTTTTCCGAGTAAGGTATGCGCATGCGCCACGTAACAAGCGCGTACACGCCCGTCTAAGGATCTTAAACTCTGAAAATGCTCAAAAACTTAAACCATATAAATTCCCATACGTTTCAGACGATTTTAAGAGTTTTTGACTTTTCCGCGCGTGCGCGTCGGCGCGCGCATATTTGAGCGCGTAACGCAAAATGCAAAATGTTGGGTATCTATTTGATATCACAAAACGGTACCAAAACATATAATAATGTGTTGTTCTTTGCCTGGTGGTCCCCTTTAATAGCTATGTGTACCTTTTGTATTCTGTTACTCATTATGGTGTGAGTGGGTTTTCCCCAGCCCAAGTGAACTTCTGTGGGCTGGGGAAAACCACTCACAGCATAATGATGTAGACAAAATTAAAAGGTGTATGCATTGCATCGATATTGTAGGTTGAATTGAGCTGTGTAAACCTTTAGTTGTTCGTAGGTGACACACTTTGCCTAGCTCAATTGAGAAGCGTTCGTGACTTTTTGGAAATTGAACATGGACATGGTCATTACTAATTTTTACCATGGCTGTATTGTTGACTTTGACTGAAATTGATTATTGCTGCAGTGCAAGTTGAATTTGTTTGATGGAAGAGTGATTTTACAATTTTGTTAAAGACTTTGAAAAAGTGGAATATAATTCATCAAAGTTTTTGATGACTTCCAGTTTTATTTTTATTTTCACTGCTTGGATTACAAGCTGAATAGTAGGTGGAGGGAAAAAGGGGCATATATAGCTCTTTCCCTTTAAGATCTTGAAACCGCCATTGACATTGACTTTGTACAAAGCCCACCAGGTTCATGCCAGGAATGGGTTAAAAACAGTATTTGAATGGTACACACACTTGAAAATGGTATGTATAATTATAGTGCTGAGTTATTGCATTTATATTATGTAACGTTACATTTAAAAACATTTAAACGTTAAATTTGGAGGGGCTAATATTTGCTGTAAAACGTCTTCCACTTGAAAAAAAAAAAATCCTGCAAGGATTTTTGTCAATGTCAGGAAGATGATTATACCAGCATGGCTTGAAATTTTAGCCTTCATTTCATCCAAAATATCTTGCGTTTGTAAGAAACCCGACATGATAATTTGTGGACGTCGTGCCAATTATAATATTAGCGTTTAATTCATCCAACCTGGAGTTGTATCATACATAAATGTCTTTTTCACGTACACACACAAGGAATCTGATATCGAAACTATAGATATCTTGCATGCAGGTTTTGTACGTATGTGCTTATAGTTGAGGCTAGAGAATTTTTGTGTATCGACAAACGAACAAAGTTTACACATGCGCAGTACATCAAGATCACTGTATACAGTGATATCGCAAAAATATATACCGTATCGATGAAGTGTACTTTCGTAATTATTGGGTGATATATACAGTGTAGCCAAGAATTATTTGGACACCTTGAAAAAATCACTTTAATTTAAATGATGCTAGAACAAATTTTGAAGAAAATGTTTGGTAAAAAGCTGCCTAAAATTCATTGTATGTGTTTATTAGATGCTGCTTTGTTGAAATCAAGATAAAATATCAGACCATTTTTGAAAAATTATCAAAATAGTTAGTTTCCTATTTTTTAGGGTGTCCAAATAATTGTTGGCTACACTGTATATATAAACCCCTCAAAAAAAGTTCGGAAACTCAAGTTTGATCGATTATATCTATTTTATTAAGAAATCATAATGGTTATATTTGGTATCACTTGAAAGGGTGTGTATACCTCTTTAAAATGATACCAAATTCGTAAGCATCACGAGCACGAGGTATGTGCAGTATACTTGAGAATGGGGGAAAGTCAGAAGTGAAATGTCGCAAAATGCGCCAACAAACTTCAGTTGGAAGGTCTGACAACCATATAACGGTCTTTCTCAAGTTCAAATTCTTTCGACGATGAATATCTTGTCAATGAAGAGATACTGTTGGATATGGTATCAGACAAAAGCCTGTTTAATTATCTTTCCAATGACACCTCACTTGGAATAATTATGAAAGCCGGGTAGGTACAATTAAGGTGAATATTTTGGAGGATCGACAGCAAAATGTAAGCAAAATGCATTTGATTGTGTGAAATTGAAGGCGTTGCATCCAAAAACGACTTTTGTGGGGATATCTTAGTACTTTACTTTACATAATTATTATGAAATTCAACATTATGTTAAAGCGTGTTAATTTGTCAATGAAATAATGCCCCATTCATAGTGGTTATGTGCTTGAGGTGTGTGTAGTACCTCTAAATGTATGGGGCTCAAAATGACACGTTGTTAGGTCGACTTTCTACCGTTTGATACGTGGTAATAAGGGCATACCTACACGGTCGAAGAGGGCGCTAATATGCCAGTTCTGGCCAGTTTGCGTAGGTTTAGAGAAATTTGAAGCATTTTCAATACATCAAGTTTGTGAGTTTCCTGTATTACACACTCACATTCAGCATAATCATTGCAAATGAGACATCATATTAAAGGTAAATTAACAAGCTTTCCGATAGTGCAAAACGTAATGATGATAGAGTTATGCTTAATACAACAATATCTTACCGGAATCTTGAAACAAGAAGCCATGGTCTTAAATTCATAGCATTTATAGACCCCCATATCCGGTTTTACTGCACACACCCCAATAGCATAATTATTACAGGTGAGACATGATTTTAAAGAAAAATAAACATGCTTTCACATGATACTAAATTTACTGATGATTATGCAATTTACAACCCTAAAACATCCCTCCAATAGTCGTTTTTCGATGCAACGCCTTCAATTTCACAAAAAGAAATGCATTTTGCAACATTTCCCTTTCGGCCCTCCCCATATTCAGCTGTACCATACTTAACCTGTTAATAAAATTGTTACGGACATAACCGTATTGAAAAGATAGACACATAGGCTTTAAAATGATACCAAATTTGATAAGTTTAAATCATTTGAACACGCTACAATCTTCGATACAACCTGAACATTAAAAAATACGGCACAAGAGTCAAATTTCCCAACTGAATACTTTCGGCCCGTTTTGCGACATTTGACTTCTGACCGTCCTCCATTCTGAAACGCACTGCGTATTCCCTGATTTGAAATGAATGACAAATAATGTACCATTTTAAAGGGAAATCATTATTCATTGCAATGACACTAAAAGGAACAAATACAATTTGACAATAAAAGTTATACAAACGATCAAAGTTGAGTTTCCGAACTTTTTTTGAGGGGTTTACATGCATCTTAGAGAGCGCATAGAGAGTAATCTTACTATTATGCGCTATATAAATATACATGTATATTATTATTATTATTATTATCTTGATGTACTGCGCATGTGTAATTTTCTCTGTTAGTTGATGTACACAAATTCTCTCTGTGGTCAACACATAATTATGAAGTAGAGTTTCAAGTAAGTTTTGAGGATATTTGACAATGTTACTAGATCCCTTGGTTATTTTGTCGTTTTTTATACATAGGAGCTGTTAAAGGGATACATGAATGGTGGTCTGAAGGTGTTAGTAGAGACACTGGATGACATCATTGGGCCGGTGCAGCAAGAGGAGGATAGCAATGAGTTGGATGAGTCCTGGATTCCTCCTCAACACCTACAAGCAGCTACCAAACAGACATCTAATGGGAATAAGTCACAGGTAAGTCTAGCACAATCCCAATTTGCTTAAAGGGTAATCTTACTATAATTACACAAAATAATTTTTTTGTGAGATAATGAAAAACTGATTGTCAAATTTGAAAGAGCATACAATTTTAATGGCAGAATAAACTTTATTTGATCAAAATCGGTTCAGAAACGGCTGAAATATCTATAAACATAACCATTTGTAATAAATGTGGGGCCCAACAAGTATTCAATAATTTTGAACTAGCCGTTAAAATTCGTTTTAAAATGCTTCCTCTTTTCAAAAATTATCAAAAAGGTTTTTAGATAGTTGTTGATTATCTCTCTATCTAATCACTATTTCAACAAAACATCACATGCACAATATTTTATTTAAAAAGGTTTAAACAAATGCATTTTTTGAAAGCGCCCTCTTTAGTTTAAACAGCTCTTTTTGAATGATAACAGGATTTTTGCTTAGTCGTTTGTAATGTTTGTATTCCTTTTGAGCATGGTGGAGTTATAATTATTAGTTTGTAATGTAATGGTGCAGGTTTTGGTTACTAAAATTAAGTTTGACTAATAAGTCACAGGTATGTCTAGCAGTATTCCAAGTTTTACTGGCCACCTGTCTATATAATGCCAACAAAAGTTATCCCACGGGGTATATTTCAAGCCCACATGGTTTCTGTGTGTAATATTTCAACTCCCATCGAAGCATACTTCAGTCATTGTTCTGTAAATAACTATTTATAATGATATCCTGGAGTGTGCACAAATAATACTAATTCAATGCGCAGAGACATATCCTTAACCCTAACCAGGCCGGGGGGGGATGGAATCCACCCCCTCGACTTTTCGCGTGATTATTCCGCAACGCGCGCAGGTATTGCCGCGCAACTTCATGACTTTATTCATTGAAGTCTTACGCAACTTTTGAGACCAAATTTGCGATGACCGGGTATACCGTTCTAAAGTCACGTGACCTTTTGTAAGTGACCGTCGGCCCGAAAATCGCTAAATTTTGTGATTTGTGTACAAATCCTATGGAAATTGATTTTTTTTCTAGAATAGACAAAACCTTCATTATTTTTCATTCTAATCACTGCAATCATCTAATTTTGGGCTAAAAATGGTTGGATAAAGGTCAATAATTTATTCCATTAAAAAAAAAATTACAAAAATAAGTTTACATAATTAATCAAAAATTTATTATTTTCAACAAAAAAACAATGCAATCTTGTAGATTATGTTGCAAGCTAGCTGCGTGCCCCTCCCCCCCCCCCCCCCCCCCCCGGCCAGAGCATAGCCAAAATAACCCGGCCTGGTTAGGGTTAAAGAATCACATATATAAGATATGTTGATAAGCGCTTAGAGATGATTATCAATTATATCAGAATTTTAAATATCTTTACAAATTTCCATTTCTGTTTTAATAGAAGAAGAAAAAGAAATCGAGACGAGATGGAAAGCATAACAGGGAAGCAGGTGAAACCGATACAGCTATGGCTCAACCGACCGCAAGCCCTCCGGAAGGGGCTGTTGGCCCATCGACATCATCATTGACATCGTCATCGTCATCATTGACATCGTCATCAACATCGTCATCAACATCGTCACCATTGAGATCGTCATCAACATTGTCATCATTGACATCGTCATCAACATCCACATCGCACAGTGAAGGGAAAAGAATGGGAAAGCTGAGTGACCTCTCGGAAGGGTCTCAAGCGTTTTTAAGGAACTACCACTTTCGGCTGGCTTGCAGTACTTGCTTCAGAGGGGATCCGTCTCGATTTGGCTTCTACAGCTATCAGTGAGTATGAGAAATAGTCAGTGCAGCCTTTAAAGATCGTGTCCAGCTTTTGTAAGCCAAATTTCAAAAGCTGCGAGATTTATTGTCTATTTAAGAGCTTGCCTGAAAAATTAGGGCTTGAAACCTCCTTTTCGTGGAGTTATATTGATTAAAAGAGCTCAAAATACTAAAATGTCGGACCTTTATTTTATTCCCATTCATGATCCTATGCCCATCTGTAAATTTGTTCACGTTAGCTACTGCAGCACTGTTGTAACTGATCTCATTGCACCCCACACTCTGATGTCCGTGGCCCGGTTGCAAGGCAGCTTGCTACGGTTGGTGAATTATCGTTTTACGTTACAATGGTTTTTTCATGGTTGTTTCCTATTTGTAGAATCCAAATTACAGCGTTGTTTAATTTAAAATTTCATGTGGGTGTCATATTCATCCCCATCTAGCTAGTACTGGAAACTTCTTGATGATTTGTAAACCTTTAACAATCAATGATTTAGTCATTTATTTTCTTTGATTGAAAGCTAATTTCAAATCATAAACAGGAATGAAAACAGAAAATAAAACAGATATAAGCAGAAAATTTATGCAATTTCCATCATCTGAGCACAAAAAAGAAGTTATACACATATAATTATTGCAAAAGTTGGTCACAACTTCATTCTTGCTGGTTTTCACCCTTTTTAAAAATTATTCATGTCAATTTCACTCACATTATTTTACATTATTTTACATTATTTCACATAATTATCTAGACTCAATGAGAATCCTACGCACAATAGAAAGTGCAGAAAGGACCTCCTCGTCTGCAAGCTTAGAACCCAGGCTCCACCAAATGGCTTTAGAGAGGTTTTCGGCATCATCCGCCCTTGCCCAAACCACGCTGGACGTACGCTTTGTTTGGAATTCTTCTCAAAACAAGAGTGCAAGGTAACAGACCCTTATTTCTAATATTTAATTTTGACCCATCTGAAACATCCATTCACAATGCTAGGCTCAAAGTATATCAAATGTCCCAGTCTCATATACCCTAAAATCCTTCCCATATGAGCCGGCGGATCGATCAAGCATACCATAGACGATTGACTACTGGTTCCACAAGCACTTGAAAAATATTCAATCTCTTGTACCGATTGAAATTAAAGATAGGTAAAGGAGGCCTCATAAAGCAATATGTCCACATAAGTTGGATTTCAAATGAATTGACACATTATTTATTTGTGTTGCTCCTCATGGTAAAGCAAAATGTTCATAAATGTGTATTTTTGTAAATGAATGAACAAATCATTTGTTTTATTTTGCCACATAGGGTTTGGAATGTATCTTCCCACATAGCTGGGAAGAGAAGGAGATTTGGGATGCAGAGGGACGGGGCAACTTTCAGAGAGAAGAAATGGTAGCGTACCTCAAAAGCCAGTCCTCCCAGAGTGATGTGCATGCTCATAACAAAAATGCAAAGAAGCCACCCAGAGGAAGAAGAGATCAGAACAACTCTGCAAGGACTTCTCCTGCAGGCATTAGCCCTATCAGTCTTGGAGACCAGATCCCTTCTGCAGTTGGAGGGGTTGATGCCAGAGGGCCAGTGATGGGAGCCAGAGGTGGCAGTTATTTGCCATCAGGTGCCTTCAGTGGTGCAACTCACGGCGCAAATCGTGGCGCCACCAATCTAAAGTCAAGTGGGCAGTCATCGCTGAATTCAATAGGCAGCCAGTCTTCCCATGGTGCATCAGGCTTGAGGACAAGGTCTCCAGGAGACTCTGCGAGGATGGATGCTGTCCGGCGACTATTGGATTCCAACGATGGAGAGTTCCAAGTCCTGTGCGAGATCTGCTTCAGTGGTAGACCGCAGAAGATCAGCAACCCCAACGTTTGTTCCTCAATAAAGCGACACCCCATGGACAGCAATGAGTGCCTGGTTCACCTCAAGACGGGTAGACGCTACACCAAGATTCGTGAGAGGCCCTTCAAGCGCCTGTTTAGGCCGATCAGTATGTGCTGGAATCTTGGGAAGCCTTACGGCTGCAATTGGGGAGACTCCTGTCAGTTTGCCCACAGTTCCGTGGAGAGTGATCTCTGGTGGCTGGAAGCAAAGCAGAATATTCAGAGAAAAGAACTGTTGGAGTACTGCAAGGAGCTTACGATCAAACAGCCTTTCGTTACTCCTACGATGGCCTCCCAATCACCTGTTGTTGAGCAGTCCCCACATGCATCTGCGGAGGGTGAAAAATGGACTTCAGTGAAGAGAAAAATAACTGCTCGGTCAAGTCAAGGGCATCTGCAAGCATCAAGGAACTCTTCTATACCTGTCGGGCCTACAGACAGTCCGCAACACCCAGCTTCCATCAAACCTTTCAAACACACCCTCAAGGTGATTTACTTCACTTCATCATATCCTTTACCGTCAATGACTTGTTCAGGTCCCCGTTACATAAAGATAAATCATGCAATCAGTTGATTGATCAAACTATTTATTAAATAAATGTATGTTTAATCGTTATTTTCTTTGTCCTATTGCACTGTCCCATAGTATCTATTTTTTGTTTTTGTTTGTGCCTTATATTAATATTTTTTGTAGCATTTTTTCTGTACCAATTAATTTGAGAGCACTACAATAATGGCAGCAATGCTCTCTAATTGCAACCAATAGTGTATGATTATAACTTTTTCTGATTCATATTCCTTGTATAATTTTAGTATCATATCTTCGTTATATAGTTTCACGAGCCTTCCTTCGTAAATATTGTTTGATGTGAGAAATAAAGAACATAACAAATTGAAAATAAATGAAGTTAAATGAATAATGAAATACCTTATCTGATTTTATAGTTGGTTTGTGAACTCTGCTTCAACATCAACAAGTCTGGGGTTCAGGAACGCGATCCCAAGAAGCCATCGTACTGCACAGGGCGACCGAGACACACTTGGGGGGCGCAAGTCATGGCTGTGGTACGTTCTTTGGATGGCAAGCAGTGGTTGAGGGTAAATCTACGACATCGGCGACTTCGGCCGGACGTCATGCTGATGCTGTGCCCTAAAGGAAACAAATGCAGGCAGAGAGAATTCTTTGGAAGTCAGTGCATGTTTCCACATTGCATTGAAGAGTTGCACCTGTGGATCTATCAAAATCAACACAAGAGTGAGTGTTCATTTTGTTTAATATCATTTCTCCCAATGCCTTCACCATAATGTTGCCAAGGGTGGTGGGGGGGGGGGGGGGGGGACACACAATGTCCCACATGTCTTGTCTTTTTATATGATTGATATGCAAGTTGCAAAGATCTATTTCTTTTGCTTAATTGTGCCTTATCATAACTTAGGGGTGTGCCAATTTTTTGCAGCAGTCTGATTATTTGCTGCTGAGGTCTGGGTCCAACCCTACCCTCTAGCTGTAGACAGTTGAAAAGTTAGTTTTGGAAATCAATTTCCACTGTGTCATTTGACTAGTAATTTCTGATTTTTGTCCCTTTATTTACCAGTTCCCTTTGAGATTATGACATCCCTATAGACTTTGTACATACCCCACCCAGTTCCCATAGGTGAAGAGTGTGCTCATGGTGCTTATAATCAGAAAACAATTTGTAAAAAGTTATTAGGAATATTTTTTTTTTTTTTTGTGTCGTGTTTATATTGAATTATGTATAAATTTGCATCTACTCTCTTTACAGTGAATAGCTTTCAGCAAGTAATCACGATACAGGAGCAGTCTCGACCGAGAAGCAGCAGCAGCAGCAGTACCAGCAGCAGTATCAGCAGCAGCAGTGTCCAGAGACAAGCAGCAGACCACCCTGTGGCTAGTGATAGTCAGCATTGCTGTCCCGATTGCGGCCTCTCTTTCCCCTCAGAGACATCTTACGAGACTCATATGCTCTCCCTCGAGCACTGGGCCAGGATCTTGTCTGACGCAGACGTCGTCTGGCACCACCGCAAGCCTCCCGTACTGGTCAATGAAAGTCACTTTCAACTCTGCAAGGGGTAAGTGTCTAGATTGCTATGAAATCCTCCCTAATTTTCCCCATGTCCACAATTTATGAAAGTACATCTTCTTTGCCTTTGGCCCATTAGTGACACAAGTTAAAAACTAGATTTTTCAATATCAAGTTGCCGGATCTTGTTGCGACTAACAAAGACAAACATGAACAACTGATATTTAGATGCCTACTAATTTGAAGTGGCTGTGGGAAAACAGGATTCCACTAATTTCAAGCACTGCATTTAAAGGGGACCACTGGGCATTATAAAACCAATGCTTAGTTGTTTTGGTACTATAATTGAATATCAATCATACTCTCATGGGGTCTGATATGTTTCTGTAATTTGAGAACAATGCAATTAACTACTACGACCTACGGAACCACAGCTATTCAGTGGTTCGCGCGCGCGACTTGTTTGCACGACCGCTCATTCAATACGCGTACGTTATATGGTAGTATGAGCGATTTATCGCATAGTCCATGCGATAGTATCGTTTCGGGCATGCATGCAATACGCCCGAGCGAGCGCTCGCACTTTGATGTACACATAATGCCCAGGTGCTATAGCCACCGCACATTGAATTCGTTAGTGGTATACTTCAATGCCACCGCACCATGCATAGGTTACTCTGCATGCATGCAATGTATCGCGATAGATGTTGTTTCTGAACGCCAAGTTGATATTTGATTCGCTGCACATCAAGATATTTTTTAGATTTTCTCTGCTTGCTGCGATATATCGCAGTTGCGGGCGATAAGAGGATCATTAAGTGATATCGTTATCGGAACTGCGCTGACAGAATGATTGACAGATGATATTAAAAATGATTCTCTGGCGATGTAGAAATACTTTCAGGATCACAGATTTGTTTTGTATGTTCATTTGGGATATGTCTTTGATGTAAGAGAGCTAAATCTCTGTCTGGTGGTACCCTTTAACAGAGTCACCATGGTTGATCAACCTTCTTTGTTCCTCCTGTGTTGTCTACATCTGACATCGTATCTAGTACAATACACAAATTACATTATCCCTTTTGTTGAAAATGTTTAGGCACCTTACGAATCAGTGCCACTTCTCAGGGAAGCATATGGAAGAGAACAAGTAAACACAGCATGGATGAACTCGGAAAGTTGCGCCAAGCTATTCATTGCAATTCATAAATGTGGTTTGAATATAAATTTGTTAATGAAACAGAAAAATTACATTATTCCTTTCATTGACAATTTTCAGGCATCTTACAAACCAGTGCCACTTCTCGGGGAAGCCTGTTGAGGAGAATGAGTGCGTTTATGCGCACAGCATGGATGAACTCAGCGAGTGGCGGGAGCGCACAGAGTACCGTGCGACCAAGCTGCGGAAGGCCAAGGAGCAGAAGCTGTTCTCTTGGTTGGACGATCTGGCGAACAAGTACGAGAGTGCCGATGATCCGGAGGCAGTGGTATGTTTGGCTTCAGTTCATTTCATTTCAATAATTTTATTTCCAAAATTTTGAAGCATAAAATACCAACAATGTAGTGATAATATTTTTTTGGCACCATTTCATTTCAAAAATTATGTTTCCAAAAATTTGAAGCGAAAAATACAAAATAACATTTGGTATGTGTTCACATTATTTCATCAAAATGGCTTGTAAGTTTGTACAATATGAACTCGCAGTAAAAATAAACTTCAAGTAAATTCAAAGAGGAGACAAATTACCAGATAGGGTACTGCCGGGATTTGAACCAGAGACCGGAGGTCTACCAACTTCCAACTGAGCTAGAAAACCTTTGTGCTGGTTTTTTAGTTCTCGGGTTCAAATCATGGGGCAACACGAATTTCTTTGCTAATTTTACTTCATATAATTTATTCCTTTGTCACTTTCCCTATGCTTGAAATAATAAAAGAACAATGTTCTTGCATTTCTTTCTTAATCGCAAGGTGAAAGAAGAGTTGTTTGGGATAGAAACAGACTGCAGCCAAGATCTGGAGCTGAGACTGGAGAGCCCGCCTGAAGACGGGGAAATCCAGTGGGAGATTACAGTACATTCCAACTTTGAGGTAACAGAATTTCCCTCAGATTGAACCATCTCTGTTGAACTAGACCTAAGGTACAGTCAAACCTGTGTATAGTGACCACCCAAGGGAAAACAGAAAAGTGGCCACTGTAGACAAGTGACCTCTATAGACAGGTTCCATAAAACTCTTTTTCTCAGCAGGGGCTCACTTTTGGTGGCCAATATAGTCAGGTTGGCTGCTAAAGACAGGTGGCCACTATTGACATGATTTAATAAGTTTCTTGTAATCCTATCGGTCAAGGTCACATTGAATTTTGCGCAAAGAACCTCACTAAATGCCCTAGCCATGCTTCACCTTATTAAAACCCATGAGAGGTATGATAATTTTTAATTGTTCTTTCAGAATAATTAATCATTTCCTCCTTTGGTGCTTAAGTTGAACTGATCCATTAGGTAATTCTATAGCTAGCTAAATACCGCTCCTGGAGGGCTGAGGAGCGGTAGTGATTTTTGAGCACTCAAGCTTGAATCCAGTACATTTTATCAGGGTTGGCACTTCTTATCTAGAGGATTAGAGGATTAGGACTGTTGACAGCAGTAATAAAACTGATAAGAATGTGGTCGATACGGAAACAAAAATGATAAAATTGATCACCACGATGGTGGAAGACAAGCTAATGGGACAATCACGTCATGAGAGACTGCTGAAAGTATGAATGTCTCCCATCACAAGAACTGAAAATCACTTCTCCATGAAAAACATTTCTGTACCTGGAAAGAGAAATTAATGATATGTGAATGAATCTCTGCAAAGTAGTAACCTTTTTTACTTCTCTATGATGTTATTTTCCACCCCTCAGAAGCCATTGAAGAGGGTGGGTCTGTTGTACGATCAACACCGCCCTCGTTTCTTCCTGTCAGAGCCAAGAAACGAGTCGTTCCCGCAGACCTGCCCGGGCTCAATGCTGAGACGGGAGAACAATACAGACGACTACCGCGTCACCGTCAACTTCCGTGCCGCTGGGTGCGGCCGCTTCCAACAGTGGCTTGTCTTTGACTTTGGTAAGTTTACACAGCTTCTCATTCCTCTAGTTTATCCTACTCAACCGTTTCACTATCGAAACTAGTTTTCCACATTCCCATTGCATTTACTTCTGATGTGGGACCTGGCAAACTAGGTTTCTCTCTGTAAAGTGAGAAAATGTAAATTTTTAAACAAATTAAATATTGTTTTATTCATGCATATAAGCCTTGAAGATCTTTAGATAATAACTACATTCACGTTCAAATATATATTACTAACAAAAAAATATAACCCAAGGACTATAAATAACTGGAACAAATTAAACTTCTATGGGGATTGTATTTTAATTCAAGTTGAATATAAAGCCATTGCATTCTTTTCTGCGCTTATTTTGTTGGCAGGAGAGGAACCAGTTTTGGTTGTGAAGCTTTCAGTCCTTGTTGGTTCTGTTGCTGAGGTTCAGGATTGTGCACAAGAATCCATTCAGACTGCAGAGCAATGGAACGAATCAAACACCACCATTGTCAGAAGTGGAGGAAAGCCAGCGTGGGAGAAAAGGTGATTTCCATTTTATATCAATTCAACCATAAACTATTAAATTGACATGAATGGAAAAAAGTGTACTACATTAAAAACTATTTTTTATATGTATGTGTTTGTATGTGTTTTCATTGACCTGCCACATGCTCTTATACTTGAAATAAACATGAAAGAATACAAAATTATGTTAAACAGTGAATTGTACTGTCCAATTTTGTATGTAAAGCTTACAATTGCTTAACAAATCATGTTATTAATTCTCCTACCGGTATTCATCATCTTTTTAAGCAATGTGAAATGTAAATTCATGATTATTTGCATTTTACTTGCCTGACCAGAAAACTTACTTGGCCCCCAAAAGGTTGAAACAAAAGCAAACAATGATTGCACTAGGTAGCTTGCTTTGTTTCGTAACTTGTGGTTGAATAGAAATTTTACTTGCCCCAGGCAATCTGCAAGTGCAAGTGTTGTGTCCTGTAATAGTATTACCTAATCTGACTTGTTTCAGATTGATGGAGAAATACCCGGACCCAAGCACACAGAGAGGTGAGCAGATGGAGGAGGGGAGAGATGTGCTGAATCTAAACAGAGACAGCTACAGGGACTTCATGCACCGGATGCTCTACGAAGAGGAACGTGAATGCAGAGACAGAGTCGCAAGGTCAGTTATAATTGCCCATATTCAGGGGCCAGTTTCATGCACGGGCGTAGACATGTCATAGATACCCATTCAACTGGGGGGGATGATCTATTCATTCATCCCCCCTGATGAATAGGTATTACGTAAGTCGCTACGCCCATGGTTTCATGAAAGGCTCTTTATAGTTATGTATGTTTTAACCTGTTGCTAACGAGAATCAGGTAGGCTATGTAGGCATAAACTACCTGATGACCATGGGTAATAATTAATAGCCCCAGGAGAGTCACATTATGACAGACGCTTTTTTAGATGCCACATTATTATTATTTGTAGTGATAGTGGTAGTGGTGGTGGTGGTGGTGGTGGTGGTGATAGTAGTAGGTGGTAGTGGTGGTGGTGGTAATAGTAATAGTAGTAATAGTAGTAGTAGTATATCAAGAGATGTGAACAATCTTCTCTCGTGCCTTGAATTTTTGCAGGTACAGCAGGCCTTCCGGGTTGGACATGGAAGTCACCAAGTGCATCAAGCTGGAGTCAATGTTGTTTGCCCAGGAAGGCAGCCTATTTGGCAAGATCCCGCTTGACCTTCCAATCCAAGTCGACCTCGAGGCCTCTCAGATAGTCCTCAGCAGCGTCCAGAGCATCCTGATTAAGTTTGATGACTTCCCGGACATCGTTTACGAGGCCAGGGTGCTGCAGGCGGGTAGGGACAGCGGTTACCAGAGGGAGATGGTTGCAGTGACCCTCAGTCCAACGTGTGTCCAGGAAGCGGGTCTGGAGGCACGACTCGGCAAGAGTCCAGAGGCATCCACCAAGGTGCGGGCGAAGGTCCAGTTTTGTGTCAACCGGGAGCGCTTCCTCTACATGCACCATGCCCTGGACAACTTGACTTGCATGGACGTTGTACTGCCACGTGGGGATCAGGAAAACAGGTGATTTATTCTTTTTAATACCTTCTGTACACAAATTTGCATGCGATTCTGTTGTTATAATTGAATTTGTCAAAATGAGGCAAAATTAAAGTCAAGTTTGATCAGGGTTTATTTCTGCAAATTGAACATTGTCGGGTTAAAGTGAGAAGGGCATTAAGTTGTTTATTGTCTAAATTGAGTTCTGCAGATCTTGTAGATCGGAGCCTTGTGATGCAACATTTCAGATCATAATTATTTCTCATTTTGGGAGTCTTAATTAGGTTTCTACAAATCTCCCAAACTTTAAATATGATTATCTCCAAATTACAAAAAAGTGGCTTAGTGCCCTTTTCGTTCTCAACTGATGATTTTATGCATCATGTTCTCCTTTTGCATATATGCCGCCTAGCTCTTTTGGCATTTTGGCATTGTATGTGATTTGTTTGTAAATTGATAAATATCTTTTAAGCTTCACAATGCTACAGCAATTGCTAGAAAATAAAAACAAAATTTGAACTTATTACCCACTTGTAAGCTAAGAGGCTTGCCAGAGCTTGGTGCCCGTAGCAGCAACTTATGTATGAAAATGTGCTTGTCTTGCCTTCCTTTCCCTTCCAAGGTTCCCAGAGGTTAATGATGATGAATGTCAGGGGGACCTGAACAAGTGGCAAGAGAAGGCTGTTCGCTGCATCAGCTCCTGGACCAATGATGGAGAAAGTATGCCGTCATCTAGCAATGGACAAGGAGGAAGAGGAGATGGAGGAGAAGGAGGAGGAGGAAGAGCAGCAGCAGCAGGAGGTAGAGGAGAAGGAGGAGGAGGAGCAGCAGCAGGAGCAGGAGGAGGAGGAGGAGAAGGGCAACAAGGAGGAGGAGGAGGGCAACAAGGAGGAGGAAGTGGAGGAAGAGGAGGAAGAAGAGGAGGAGGAGGAGGAGCAGCAGGAAGAGGAGGAGAAGATGGAGCTCGGAAGGTGAAAGATCAAAGAAGCGGCCCAACATTGATTCTTGGACCGTTTGGGACTGGCAAGACTCGCACCCTGGCAGAGGCAGTGAAACGTACCCTGATGGACAACACAGATGCAAGAATAATGATATGTACCCATTCCAACAGGTACAAACTTATAACCCGTTGCCTTCAGGAACCAGGTGCCCCCTGTATTAAATCTACAGGGATTGCAAAAATGAGTAGATAAGTAGATACTGAGCTAGAAAGCTCCTCCGTTAGTTCAAAGAAACCATTTTCTTTGAGAAGCTAGTCCAATTGTCTTTGCTCATTTTCATTCAAATTCATTACTTGGCGGGAGTGGAGAATTGTGACTTTAGTGGTAATTGCTTTCCCACTTCACACTCATACATGTATCTATCTTATACTTTTATGATTGTAATAGTTTATTACAATGTTAATAATTTCCAAAACCTTCAAATTTTGTTGGGGAACTTTACAAGTATTTTTAAATTTACTGTTAAATAATATTTCTATTTATCATCCAGCGCTGCTGACCTGTACATTCTGGATTATCTGCATGCATTCTGTGAGGAGAGACCAGACATAGCAAGGATGCTAAGGATCTACTCTCCTTATCGCAGACCGAATGCTCTAAAGGATGTCCTCAAATACTGCCTTATGGATGCTAATAGCTTCCTTCTGCCAACAAATGAGGAACTTGAAGGTAGAACCCATTCAGGGTTGGTCCCCTCGAAATAAACTGTGGACTTTGAACGTATATAAATACTTACGTTTATAACTAAATAAAATGGTTATTTACTGTTTTTATTCAACCAACAGAATGAGAAGGTCACAGGTAGAAATATGAACTATTACACATACATGTACATTGTTAGGAACTTCAAGTAGAAATATAGAAGAATTACATGCAAAACTGTTCCAGATAAAATGCCTATTAAGTCTCCAGTGAAATTGTGAACCTGAATCATATAAATGCACAGGATTTGAATACTAAAGACAAGCTCAGTCCCTTTAAAATAATCGGACATGTACAGTTATGTTATTTGTGTCTAATACAGACCTCTTTGAGTAAGTATAAAGTATCAACCAGTGATTATTTTTGTTGCAAAAGAAGTGGCGAACAGTTTAGGCAAATTATCTTGCATCATAAAAAAACACATACAATTGTGTACTTGATGCCACTTGATGTCCGTTTTTCTATCCATAGCTTGGGTTCGAAGCAGCAGAGAAAGACAAAGTGCTCATTGCTCGGCGCCTAACCTAGTCATAGCCACTCTGAGCACGGCCATCTATTTGGTTAAGACCCCAACTCTTCGTGGATACTTCACGCACATCGTCATTGACGAGGCAGGGCAAGCTCTAGAAACAGAGGCCATCATGCCGCTGACCCTAGCAACGGATGACACCTGCATCGTCCTGGCTGGAGACCCTCATCAGATTAGTCCAAAGGTAAAGGTTCACTAGATGACAGTACAGTTCCGAAGTAGTGATGTCACATACTTTTGTTATAACATAGTAATGGTTCTGTATAACTTGTCCTTTGATTCTTGCTTTTGGTAGTGGTTGGAGATGGACGATTCCCTTATTAGCAACCACTTGGTCAGAAATGTCTGGCTTGCCTGACATAGTTTCAAATCACGAATGAACCCATGCATGGCAATGAATATCTGTGACATCACACTCCAGTACTCTATAGGCAATCAATTATGAAAGAAAAGCAGCTTGCAGTTAACTCCGGTCTATGATAGCTCAGTTGGTAGAGCGCCGTAACAGTAATCCAGAAGTCACTGGTTCAGATGCAGCCACAATCAACATTTCCCTTTTCCCCCTGTTCTATGTGGCAGGTGTACTCCAAGAGAGCAATGAATGCAAACTTTGACATGTCGCTCCTACGCCGACTCTACAAGTACGACAAACAGAATGCCTGCGGATCCAGCGTCCTCCTGCACCTGAACTACCGAAGCTGTCAGGCAATCCTGGATTTCCTCAAGATCTACTATGGCGCCAAGTTACTCTCGCGGTGCCCCAACCAGGAGCACCCCAATCTCTACCCGCTCAACTTTGTGTCAGTGAAAGGCGAGGACCAGTCCATGGGAACATCATACGTGAATGAGAAGGAGGCTGAAGAGATCGCTCAGAAGGTCCTGGCGCTCAAAGAGGCATGGCCAGAGAACTGGGGGCGGTGCAAGATGAGCGAGGTTGTCGTCTTGTCTCCATACAGAGTGCAGGTATTTGCTTTTCCCCTTTTTTATATGTTCACCAGGTGTCGGCTGTCCATACTGATGAATAAAATTCCCGTTATATCAATTCTTGATGAACACTGTGATGTCGTCTTGTTGTCTCTATACAAAACGAAGGTACACTTATTTTTGTCTGTTTGTGAATATCTAGAAGAATGTACAGTGGAACCTGGTTCACCTAAAAAATCCTTCCGTTCGGGGTGTATTTACGGCCAGAAAACCTAATCGGTGTTGATCCGGTTAACTGTGGCCTTGTTATAAAGCTGGTTGGAGTGGATTAGAACTTTGGCATAATTTCAGGGTTTACAGGCTAAGGATGATTCGTCAGTGTCCATCAAGCGAACAATTCAGTATATTTCTCTGTGTTGAAAGCAAACTATCTGTAGTGTATAAAAACATTCGGTATTAGAGAAATATATCTTTGAATTGTTATTTGCAGATTGATTTGATCAGGAAGAAGCTTCGAGAGAAACACCTGCATGCTGTCACGGTAGAAACTGTGCAGAATATTCAAGGTATGTCAGGCTTTCGGCGAATCAGCTTATATACTTAATTCTAGATTCAATTAGAAACTATAAACTCTGAAAGAGAGCATCTTTTGTATCATTATTCATCACTAGAACAGTTGTACTTTCAAGTGTTTACTTTAATGCTATCAGATATGGGGCCCTGTTGCAGAAAGAGATACAATCGATTGAAAGTTACAATTAATTTAAGTCAGATCATGTGTTCTAAATGCGCAAATCTGATTGGTTGAAATGCGCAAATGTTCTGACTTACAATTAATAGTAACTTTATCTCTATCTGTATCTGCAACGGAGCCATGACGTGTATTCATGACACACACAAAAAGCATGAATGTATTATGCAATATTTAGCATTAACATATGAACACATTATGTCATCATCATTAAACTTGCATATGTTTGACACACAAACAATGGACACAAGTGTGACATACATACATGTACATGTAGCTGAAAATGACAATTGAGCATGTGGATTTTCTTAAAGGGATCTAGTAACTTTGTTGAGATGTGCAAAAACTGATGAATGGTTGATGCAATGTATACTGTTGTTATCTCATATGTCCTCAAGGTATTGTGTGAAAATTTCAGGTCAAATGGACAATGTATGGCCAAGTAATGAGCGAAAATGCAAAGTGATATTGGGTGATATTCACCAACTCACTGCATTCACTTTGTACAGGGATGAAAATCTCGCCCGGAGATTTTCTTATCTAAATACTTCAATCATACATATCTTTGTAATGAAAGGGAAATTTGAAAAACCGAAAGCTGTCCCATGATTTTATTGTTAATACGAATACAACAAGGTATAAAGGAACCGCTAGAATTACAATTTTATTTTGAGGATTTGGACAATGTTACTAAGTCCCTTTAAGGTCTCATTGCATGGTAACCAAAATTATGGAGAGAAATCATTTTTATTGTGTACGCTTCATTCTTTTTACAATTATTGTCATTACCAGATCTTGCCGGTGTTATTCTCCTAGTATTCATGTATAATTTTATGCAGTAAAACGTTTCTCTGTTTCTCTCTTTTCCTTTTTCAGGGAGACAGTTCCGTGCTGTGTTTCTGAGTACCGTAAGGACACGCTCCACACTGAACAGGGTGGACATCACGGCCCTCCCTCAGGACAGAAAAAACATGAAGAGCAGCAGGTTCACCTACGGCTTCCTCTCAGATCAAAAGCTGCTTAACACGGCTTTCACACGAGCCAAGTCCCTCATCGTGGTGGTGGGCGACCCCGTGGCTCTCTGCTCCGTTGGGGAGTGCCAGAAGACGTGGGAGAGGTTTGTGAAGATATGCGAGCGGAATGGAAGCATGTTGCCAGAGGAACTCACCATGGAGCAGATCAGGAGGGAGATAATCGCTGACAAGCGCGTCCTGAACCCCAAAGCCAGAGACTTCACTCCAAAGGCAGTTTCATCCAAGGGGGGCGCAGCGATGCATAAGACTGGAGTCAGTTCAGGAAATGCTAGATCGTACATGGGGAGGGCAGTTGAAGTACCTGGCTGCTCTCAGTCCTCAACAGGACAGGGTAGAAATCCTGACAGGTCTGAGTATCCACTCCCAGGCAGTAGCAACCCGCACGAGTCTGATGACGAGGATGAGGTCATCATTAGCCAAGAGGAGTGGCTTACAGACCTGAGAGAACAGATGCAAGACGACATGGCGGAAGAGTACAGGAGGTCTCACCCTCAAGAATCTTCCCAGGAGGAATCAGAAGAAAGCTCTACACCTGTAGTTGATGTCAATCAGCAAGATGGAATGCCATCAGCGAGACCTATACGTGCTGTTCCTACCCCAAGACTTCCCAGGAATGACATTCTTCAGAACATGCGGATGGTAGAGAGATCAGGACGCATTGCCCTCCTCCCAGTTGCTGATGATGCCTACGATTCGGATGATAACATCAGCGAGGCTAATGCCCCAAATGCTGGTTCTGTGGATCAACTTCTGTGGAAGACACTCAAGAATCCAGAACAATTCAAACGTTGCATTTTCCGCCAAGACATAACCGGTAGGATGTATGCCATTCCTCAGGAACGCCGGTCGGGAGATGAGATTGTAATTACCAGCACAAAACGTCGGGGTCAGGCACTGGATACTGATGAAGTTGTGGTTGAGATCTTGACAGACGATGAACAACGTGAAGGAGGGGAAAATGATGAACAGAAAATCTATGGAAAAGTCACCGGAATTATTAAGCGTAATGCTGACCTGAGGTCTCAGAAGTTTGTGTGCTACCTGGATCCACATAGTGACAATGTCATGGTGCCACTTGACAAAACCTGCCCAAAGATGTTCATTCTTGGAGGAAAGAGAAGTCGGGTTAAAGAGCAAAACCACCAAGCTGTTGTAACGCTGTACAGCATTGACAAGACAGTTCCCAGGTCAGCAAGAGCATGCACACAGCGAGAAGAAGTGACTATTGCCCGTCATGAAAGAGCTCAGAAGTTGTTTGTAGTCAGGTATCTCGATTGGGCTGTCAAAAAACCATACCCTTTTGGAGTGGCTACAGAAGTTCTAGATCCTGGAACGGATCGCAAATCTGGAATGAAGATCTTGACACTTATCCATGGTATCAAGACCAGCAAAAGATCTGTCATACAGCAAGTAAAGCAGGAGTATGCATCAGATTGGAGTATTCCTGAAGACCAAGTCTGCTCAAGGAAGGACTTCCGCGGGAAGACTGTCTTTACCATTGACCCACCAGATTCCAAAGATCTTGATGATGCCATGAGCATGGAAGTTTTGCCAGGGAAACGATACAAGGTCAGTGTTCACATTGCTGATGTGTCCTACTTTGTGGCAAAGGACAGCCTCTTGGATAAAGATGCTCGACAGAGAGGCACTTCTTTCTACCACCCATTTCCTACTCCTGATCAACCATTCCACATGTTGCCAGAGCGACTGAGCTCAGAGCTTTGCAGCCTTCTCCCAGATCAAGATCGACTAGCTGTTTCTGTCACCTTTGTTCTTGATGAAGAGGGAGATATGGTCCAAGAGCCAGTCTTTGAGAGATCAGTGATTCGGTCAGCAAGGAGAATGACATACGAGGAAGCAGAACGCCTAATCACAAGTGACCTTCCAGGGTATGAGAATGTGAAACATCCAATTAGAGATTTGCACCGGCTGGCAAACTGCCGTCGAGCTCGTCGCCTAGAGGATGGATGGTTAGTCTACAATGCCAACGATGACGATGGAGGAGCAGTCTGTAATCCACGTGCTCACAGCTTGATAGAAGAATTCATGATCTTGACCAACGCTGCTGTTGCCAAACATCTTCTGAATAAGTTCCCTGAATGTACACCATTGCGTCGACAACTGGAACCACTGCAAGAGCAGGTCGAGGATTGGAACGCACGTCATCGCAAAGTTGTGACTAACAGCATTCGTCTCTCAGCATTGGACAGTGTAGATGAACGCGTGGAGGAACCTGAAGAAGAAGGCTTTGAAGACAGGCATATGATGGTAGTCAATGAAGTTTGGCAGAAGATCAAGTCTCTGATTGAGAAAGAAAATCTCTCACGAGCGGACATAGAAGAACTGGTCAATCTCCTTGTCCAAGATGGCAACCATCCCAGGCAGGCTGTTGCCCTTTCAGATTTGTATCGAATCATGGAACGAGGAGAATATGTTGACTCGACTAGTCAGTCAGAGCCAGAGAAGAGGAAACACTATTCCTTGAAGCTGCCAGCATATGTCCACTTCACATCCCCGATCAGAAGGTACATAGATCTGGTAGTACATAGGATGCTCATCGCATCAATAGAAGGATCTAAATCCCCTTACAGCCCAGGTGAAATGGCGAATATCACCCATCACTGCAATAATCAGAATGCTCGTAGTAAGCGCTTCAGTAAAGAGGCTTTGACATTGAAGCTGGCTCTCAAGCTCCAGAAGGCATCGCTGCAGCTGACAACTTTTGTAGAGGCTTTCACAGAGACGACCATGCGACTGCAGTTTCCTTACCGCAGCTACGTTTCAGGCAGGCAGAGAAATGTAGGGTTCAGCTTGCTGAAACCGTCTGACAGACCAGACGCTGAGGTTGGTTGCATCAAGATGACATGGAAGAGTCGTATCTTCAACAAAGACCAGGTGGCACAATCACCAGCAGAAGGGCGATCATACCCGCATCAGCCCTTCAACATTGAGGAAGTCTTATGGCAACAGATCCTCGAGGCCATCAAGGAAGGAGACATTCTCGAGGCCTTGAATGAAGAAAACTGTGAGGATGTAACCAGGGCTGTACAGAGAGCCGCGCTAAATGGACACTACAATGAGAACCCATTCAGAGAAGACAGAGCATTGAGATTGTCACCGGACCAGAGGCAATTGGGCTTCATTTCCTTCACGAGGACCTACAAGCTTGGAGATCCCTGCAGGGTTCAATTAACATCGAGACTCAACAGGGGCTTGATTGCTCCAGAGATACAGCTCTTCAATCTGACCCCACACCTGAATGCCTGCATGGAACACCGGTCGCACCCCATTGAGTGCTTCTCACGCATCGCCACAGAAGTTCCCGGCCGGGAGAGGACCATTACACGCTATCAGGAAAAATGGAAGCCAATAGTCTCGATGTTCTGTGCTCACAGTGCTGTCACTGAAGATGACACATTGCTTCTTGAGAACGTAGCTATCGAGTGGAATAAAGAGGGAGGGAAAATCACTGGCCAGTTTGAAATCAGCAATACACTTTGCAAAGAGAAGCACATTCGCATGCGCGAATTTTGTTACGTATGTGTCCAGATGAGGGATCTTGACATCGGCACGAAATCCCGGCTGCGGATCATGGAGTACAACAAGCGGAAGGATGAGCGTGGTGTTGGCCCTTTCAACGCAGATGACTGGCACAAGCAGATGTTCGTTGCCCATTGCCTGGTGGAGAGAATTATTGTACCAACGGGATCGCGTGGGAATCGAGGCAGACAGGAAGAGGAGAATCAGGCGACCACCATAGAGATCGTTCTGCACAGAGAGAAAGATTTCTCCTTTCTGGACTTTCCTGAAGCAGTCCTGGATGCTAGAAGACATGTAGCCAGTACAGTCGAGATCATCCCGATGTCAAAACCAAATGTGTAAAGTATTGTTTCAATCATTTTATATTCAAGTTTTGTTTTTCACATGATCCAGAGCTGTAGCTAAAAAAGGGGAATTTACGTCTTTATTACTTGCCCAAAATGACCCAGTGAGGAGAAAAAAGGACTATGTACACTGAATGTCATATTTGCCCTATATTATACTATTGATGATAGTAGTTTTTGTCGAGCCCACCGTAGGTGGAGGGGAGACTAAGGGATCCAAATTGCGTCCGTCTGTTGTCCGTTGGTCCGTCCGTGACGCTTACAAAAATTTGAATAACTTTCCAACCCTGCATCTGTTTGTAAATAAACTTGATTGGTAGATGCCGCACATTGGCCTCCATGATATTCTGGGGTTAAAGGTCAAATGGGGTCAAATGTGAAGTTTTACCTGTACGAGTCTATTAGGATTTAAAACTTTTCAACCCTGCATCTGTTTGTAACCAAACTTGATTGGTAGGTGCCCTATATTGGCCTCCATGATGTTCTGGGGTCAATGGTCACATAAGTAGGTCAAAGGTCAAATGAGGCCAAATGTGAAGTTTTACCTGCAAGAGTCTTAGGGTTGATAACTTTCCAACCCTGCATCTGTTTGTAACCAAACTTGAGTGGTAGGTGCCCTATATTAACCTCCATGATATTCTGGGGTCAAAGTAGGTCAAAGGTCAAGTGAGGTCCAATGTTGCATGAATGCGCGCAAGTGGGCGAGACACTTTATGGCTATCGCCTTGTTTTCTGTAAGAGTTTCTGAAATTTCTATTGACTTTGTACATAGCCCACCAGGTTCCGGTAAACAATGGCTTAAATCATGAAAGACCTGTAGTATTGTTATTATGCTCAGTGTGAAAGCCTGGGCTAACTTGTCTGATATCTTCTTTAACTGATAATTGCAATTGTAAGTTTTTTAAAAGGGTATGTTTTTCTTCAAAAATTAGCATACACCGGTTACTGACACAGGATCCCATGGTTGGAAAGCATGCTCTACCATTCTTGCCGGACCATGTTCTATTTTCATGATTTAATAGATCACTCCTATGATTGTTTGTTTTTCGATGCAGCCGTCTAAAAGAAGCAGTTGGAACCATCAACCTGTCAGAAATACCCGATCTGATCAGGGACATTGCTCTACAGAGGCCAAACCATCCAGATGAACACAGTGGTATGTTTGTTTGTTTTTTGATTTTTTTGAGTTGTTAAAAAATATTCTTGAGTTATTTTGTTTCCTTTGCTTAATGCTTTCTCTAAACGTTTTAAAACAAACTTGAAAAACACCTTAAATCTGTGAATATATATATATCAAACATAATGTTAAAAATATGAACATATATATTAACATAATATATTGAAACATAATTATAGGGTGCACCACTGCACCTGCACCTACGGAATCCGCCCCCCCCCCCTCGATTTTTCGCGTGATAATTTTGGAACCCGCATATGTTTCGCTACCCCGCTTCATGAGTTATGTTATTAAAGTCTTTCGCAACTTTTGGGCTCAAATTTGCACTGACTTTGTATACTGTTTCAAAATCACGTGACCTTTTGTAAGTCAATGTCTGCCCAGAAATCGCTCCATTTCGTGATTTGTGTACAAATCCTTTGGAAATTGTGTTTTCCCTAGGATTCATGAAAACTTCAATATTTTTCATTCTACTCACTGCAATTATTATCCCCTCGCCAACAAAGTCGGAGGGGATATAGTAATGCTGCCGTCCATCCTTCTGTCCATCCTTCCGTCCGTAACAAGTCTTATGAACACTGGTTTCCGTTCGATAACTTTAGTAATGTTTGACAGATTTTAATGAAATTTGGTAAGAAGGTACATGGTATGAAGATATAGCCTACGTTCAATCTTTGAGTATGTCATAGATGTAGCTCATTCAATATGCGAAAATAGGTAATTATGTATGCAAATATGTGGTTTCCATTCAATAACTTTAGTAATGTTTGACGGGTTTTAATGAAATTTGATATCAAAATACAGCCTAAGTTAGATTTCGGAGTATGTAGGTCAAAGGTCAAATGTCATAGCTCATTAAATATGCAAAAAGAACTAATTATGTATCAACAAATTTGGTTTCCGTTCGATAACTTTAGTAATGTGTGCATCATAAAAATCAGATCAATTGTTTTATTGGTCATTTGAATCAGATGAAACGCTACGGACCCTGATGCGGGAAGCAAGACAGGTCAATGACCTCACTGTACGTGGCATTTATCTGAATCCGCTCAACCCTTCACAGCGTATGGCTGTCCAGAAGGCCCTCACCAGTACCTTCTCGGTTATACAGGGTCCACCAGGTAAGTACTCTACATGTATATCGGAACACTTTTGCTGGAATTCACAAAGGAGGTTTAAATGCAGACTACTGCAAACAAACATTCATGGCTATTCATAAGAACTTTTTAACCACCCTTAAGTTCCTAGACAATAATAGGTGGTCATTCCCTGCAGACAGATGACCACATAATTCAGTATGATGATGATATTTCAAATTACAGTAGGATAAGATTTTTTCTAGGAACCCATTTTCTGAACTTTTTGGTGGAATTGACTTCTAAAGCTACCCAGGACGAAATTCCAGTTGAAACCAATTGAAATTCTAATTGGTACCCATTGAATTCAATGGGTACCCATTGAAACTGAATTCAATGGGTACCCATTGGCATTGGTTTCAATGGGTACCCATTGATTTCAATTGGTACCCATTGATTTAAGTTTGTCCAAATTGTTTAATTTTCCATAAATGCATGCTCTTCATTACCAGTTGATTTCAATTGGTAATTTAGTCAATGGGAATTTCACCCTGGGTACATATATTCTCTGTTATATAAATGGAAATTGTTTTGGGGGTGTAACATGTACATGTAGTTCCCCTCAAAACTATGAAGGCCTGCTTGTAGACTAATAATAAGTAGAAATCACATACTGTAAACGTGGTAATCTCGCAGTGCATTAATTGTTTGCAGATTTCGCGCTGAAGTCGGCGTCCGCGAAGTTTAATGCGCGATTTGCAATGCTTGGAACACTTGCTCGGCCTCGAAATTAAAAAGCCGTGAATGTGTTTTTGTGTGGCTCAGCGCGAAATATTAGTCGCGCAAAAGTAACGTTTACATGCAGTATGCTAATTTAAACCATGGTACATGAACTGCCTTTGTGGATACTCTGCCACAATTTCTCTTTGCACATCATTTCAGTGATCCCTCGCACTTATCCCCAAGTTGATTTCTTATTATTCGGGTCTGTGTCAGGTTTATAATAGCTTCTGACTATCACACAGATTTATAATTAATGGTTTTAGGTGTAAACACCAGCACTAAGGATTTCTATAACTCAGTCGGTAGAGCAACAGTCTAGCAATCCAGAGGTCATGGGTTTGTAGGCTGGGGAAACCCTGTTTCCTTTATTCATTTTCATATACATTATATTATATATTCCTGGACAGTTTCCCCATGTTTAAAATGATTTGAATAATTTTGTCTAAAATTTGTTGTCGACAGGTACGGGTAAAACTCTGACAGGGTCCTACCTAGCGTACTTCTTTGCGCAACTCAACACTAAGCTTCAGACAGCAGGTGACTTGCGCCCTCAAGTACTGTACTGTGGACCGTCCAACAAGTCAGTCGACGTTGTGGCAGGTGGGGAAAACAAAATCATGATTCTATTGCACACAAAAAAAAGAGTTGCGACTGAACACTGCTCAGACACATTGGCCCGAATTCTCAACTTGTGGCTCAACTTGTGCCTGGCCTAAAAGATAAAGACTACCGGTACAATTTGCACCAGCAGACTTATTGTCTTGTCGCTATGGTCCCCGGATTCTAATGGTTTTCTTTCATTCCTTTGATATTAAGTCATATTATAACAGGTCACCAGCAATACTATAGTCTGATGACAGACTATACTGTCATGACCCATTGTCCTGATGTCTATAATCAGAACTCAAGGGATTGACTGGACAATGAAAGGAAACAATTAGAATATCTCCAGGGACCATAGTAACGAGACAATATTAGTATGCTGGTGCAAAGTGTTACCGGTAGTCTTTGTCTTTAATGCCAGGCACAAGTTGATCCACAAGTCGAGAATTCGGGCCATTGATTAAAATTTTAATTGTAAAGGTTTTTATTAGCTCACCTGAGCCAAAGGCTCAAGTGAGCTATTGTGATCGCTTTTTGTCCGTCGTCCGTCGTCCGTCGTCCGTCGTGCGTCGTGCGTCGTCCGTCGTCCGTCGTGCGTCGTCCGTCGTCCGTAAACTTTTTACATTTTCATCTTCTTCTCCAGAACCAATGATCGGATTCCAACCAAACTTGGCAGGAATCATATTTAGGGGTAGAGGAACCAAAGTTGCTAAAATGGTGGGCGTGGCCCCCAGGGGGGCCCTGGGGGAGGGCACCAAATGTAAAAAATATGTAAATTTTAAACATCTTCTTCTCAAGATCCAGAAGTATGACAGACCTGATATTTCATATGTAGATGCCTCTATTGATGAAGAATGAAAGTTGTTCACAAGATTTTTGTGGGTGGCCCCACAAGGGCCCTGTGGGCGTAACAGTTTTTTTTGGGGCCCTACCATAGGAAATATACATTTTCATCTTCTTCTCCAGAACCAATGATTAGATTCCAACCAAACATGGCAGGAATCATCCTTAGGGGTAGAGGAATCGAAGTTGCTAAAATGGTGGGCGTGGCTCTCAGGGGGGCCCTGGGGGAGGGCACCAAGTGTAAAAAATATGTTAATTTTAAATATCTTCTTCTCAAGATCCAGAAGTATGACAGACCTGATATTTCATATTTAGATGCCTCTATTGATGAAGAATGAAAGTTGTTCACAAGATTTTTGTGGGTGGCCCCATAAGGGTCCTGTGGGCGTAACAGTTTTTTGGGGGGTCCTACCATAGGAAATATACATTTTCATCTTCTTCTCCAGAATCAATGATTAGATTCCAACCAAACATGGCAGGAATCATCTTTAGGGGTAGAGGAACCAAAGTTGCTAAAATGGTGGGCGTGGCCCCCAGGGGGGCCCTGGAGGAGGGCACCAAGTGTAAAAAATATGTAAATTTTAAACATCTTCTTCTCAAGATCCAGATGTATGACAGACCTGATATTTCATATGTAGATGCCTCTATTGATGAAGAATGAAAGTTGTTCACAAGATGTTTTTGGGTGGCCCCATAAGGGCCCTGATCAAATGATCAAATCATACCGAACCTAGCTGTAATCCCATCAAGGACGAGAGCTATTTTAAGGCACAATTGATCATTGTTTTCCTCTACAAATTGGCAACTCCTAAATTTCATCGACGGATCAATGGCATAAAAATAGGTGGAAAATATTAAGTAATAACCATTTAAGACAAATATAGTGACTTTGCCGCAAAGATGCCAATTTGAACACAAATATATCTGTTTCACAAATACATGTATCACAATGTGTTGCCAATTTGAGGATTTTTTCTAAATTATAGTTATTTACACAATAATAAAAATCATTAAAACATAACTAAAGCAGGTAGAGTAACAAAATAGGGCTCTAAAAATAAAGGAATTTATGCTCTTTCTTCCTGTACACCTCACATAACTAGTCTTATTCTTACCTAGCTGCATGGGACCCAAGAATGGCTCGTAGGAAATGTGAAATGAATTTCAAATATTTTCTTCTCCACATCAACAAGTATTACAATCTGGACATTTTGTAACATGTAGGTATCTATATACCCTAAATCTCCGTGTATAAGGCGCACTTTCTTCCGTCGGAAACAAATAGAAAAAAGTTGGGGGTGCGCCTTATACACAGGTACAGCAAAAAAAAAAAAATATATAAGATAGCTAAAAAATAGGTAAAAAATTCAAGTTTATTAAGCAAATTACTAATGAATATTCATACATTCATGAGCAGCAGTACTCATTATATATGCAATTATCTAATAATTAACAATTTGTTATAAATTTTTCTCATAATTGAAGATCTTTGTAAGTAAGTGTCCCAAAACAAAATTTCTTTTTTTTAGAAAGTAGGGGGTGCGCCTTATACACGAGTGCGCCGTACACACGGAGATTTACGGTAAATGACAATGCAAGTTGTCATATCGCAGAATGGCCCCATAGGGTCCCTATGTGAGTGGGGTTAATATGCTGAAGTGGTCAGTGGCTGGTGAAATGTGTTAAGCTTTGTCTTATATGTGTGTCTGTCTTTTTTTATGATTCACCCAAACATTATGGTAAATCATAATGTTAGGTACAGGGGATCAAAAGTTATTGATTAAATAGTACATCACATTATAGATTTTGGCATGATTTCAACTGATTTCATATCTTCTGAGGGTGCCAGAGAGAACATGCGCCAGATGTGAATTGATTGACCTCAGGTGAGCGTCGTGCCCCCCTGGGGCTCTTGTTTAATAATATCACACGCAGCCAAACAGCTGAATTACTACTTTTTACAAGAACAGTAATACCGAGTGAGCATGGAGCTCCCTGTATTGAAACACCAATGCAACTTTGCCACTTATTCTTATAAGTTGCATTATATGAGCAAATTGGAAGCAAATATGCATATTTGTATGAACTTAACTGTTACTATTTGCATTTAATTGCAAGGCCATGCACGTACATACAAAGTTACTTTTGTTTTTCAGTTTAGTTTATTCCAAAAAAATGTACATGGACATCCAGGTTTCAGTTATTTCCAGCCCTTTTGTACTTCTGGTATAAATACTTTTAATGATTGCAGTTTTAATGATCCGTTGACAAGGGTAATACTAATGTAAAGGGCTCTGATACTTGTTTGAATAGTGCTACATCAAACAACCATTATTATTAGTTATTATTATAATCATTGAAAAATAATCTTGAATATATGCATGCAGACACTGCATTGTGTGAAACGTCTATACATATAACTTCATGTGGATCAATGAACAAAAGCCAACCTCTTGCTGCATGTAGAAAGACTCATTGAAGATGAGACTTATTGTTTACCTTCGTGTCAAATTGTTCAGGTTTTTGATGGCATATTGGTCAGTTTACATCAATTATTTGGTTTACATTTCAATTGTTCATTCGTAACTGAACTGACTAGTAGTAAAATTATCGGAATTAAGTACATTTATTGCTTTATAGGATACCTACGAGAATACAAAGAAATCTCAATCACCATCAACTTAGTAGAATCAAAGTGCTCTAGTTTTGTACAACATATTATTTAGTTTGTATCAATTATTCTGTTTACATTACCATTTTAATTGTTCTGTCAATGTTTACTGTATTTTTCACTGAATAGTAGTATAAAAAATTATGTGAATTGAGTTGAATTTGATGTTTTCATTCTGTAGGATACCTTCGAGAATTCAAAGGAATCTCTGTCGTGCGAGTGTATGGCGTCGAGATCGAGCGTAGGGATTTCCCCATTCCGGGTCTCCCAGGACGCATCAGCAAGTGGTCTCGGAAGGATGTCGTCATGCCTGGTGAGCTGAGTGACATTTCCCTCCACCATCTGATTCGACAACGCGGTACTCGTGTAGAAGCGATAAGGGGATTCGACACGCGGGTCCGGAATGGCAATTTCGACAAAGAAATACATCGGAAACCCTTCTTGGATGCGATCACCGGGGCGATGGTAGATAATGTGTTCAGATTATAGTACTAAACAATCATGATTGCAATAGAAGTAGAAATTTCACAATATTAACCTGCTCAGGACTGATTGATTTTGCTATAACATGCACATGTGTTCTCCATAGACCCAAGCCCAAGTATGTTTGGGACCAGTTCTGAATGGGTTAAGATGTTCTTCATAACTCTTTATATTGCCTTTATCCCACAATGCAAAGAGACAGCAGCCTGACTGTGTGCTAGCTCTCACCACAGTGCGTGTGTAGGGGACAAACCCCTGTGGGTGGGGGGCTACTCAAATTATATTTCAAAAGGGGGTCTAGAGAGCAGGGGTGTGCCTCATCCAACTTCAAAAGGGGGTCTAGGGAGCAGGGGTGTGCCTCATCCAACTTCAAAAGGGGGTCTAGGGAGCAGGGGTGTGCCTCAGCCAACTTCAAAAGGGGGTCTAGGGAGCAGGGGTGTGCCTCAGCCAACTTCAAAAGGGGGTCTTGGGAGCAGGGGTGTGCCTCATCCAACTTCTAAAGGGGGTCTAGGGAGCAGGGGTGTGCCTCAGCCAACTTCAAAAGGGGGTCTAGGGAGCAGGGGTGTGCCTCAGCCAACTTCAAAAGGGGGTCTAGGGAGCAGCGGTGTGCCTCATCCAACTTCAAAAGGGGGTCTATGGAGCAGGGGTGTGCCTCAGCCAACTTCAAAAGGGGGTCTAGGGAGCAGGGGTGTGCCTCATCCAACTTCAAAAGGGGGTCTAGGGAGCAGGGGTGTGCCTCATCCAACTTCAAAAGGGGGTCTAGGGAGCAGGGGTGTGCCTCAGCCAACTTCAAAAGGGGGTCTAGGGAGCAGGGGTGTGCCTCAGCCAACTTCAAAAGGGGGTCTAGGGAGCAGGGGTGTGCCTCATCCAACTTCAAAAGGGGGTCTAGGGAGCAGGGGTGTGCCTCAGCCAACTTCAAAAGGGGGTCTAGGGAGCAGGGGTGTGCCTCAGCCAACTTCAAAAGGGGGTCTAGGGAGCAGGGGTGTGCCTCATCCAACTTCAAAAGGGGGTCTAGGGAGCAGGGGTGTGCCTCAGCCAACTTCAAAAGGGGGTCTAGGGAGCAGGGGTGTGCCTCAGCCAACTTCAAAAGGGGGTCTAGGGAGCAGGGGTGTGCCTCATCCAACTTCAAAAGGGGGTCTAGGGAGCAGGGGTGTGCCTCATCCAACTTAAAAGGGGGTCTAGGGAGTAGGGGTGTGCCTCAGCCAACTTCAAAAGGGGGTCTAGGGAACAGGGGTGTGCCTCAGCCAACTTCAAAACGGGGGTCTATGGAGCGGATGAGAGGGGAGGGGGGAATAGATAAAGTTACAGAGATTCCAAACCTTCCTGATTTCCAGGGAGGTTCTCTAATTCTGTTTTGTTTGTTATGTCACACCAAACAGATTTCAATGATTTTTTGAAAGATAATTCCCATTATGCTGTATGCAATTGATGTAATCCGTTCTGATTTCTGAATGGATCCTTGAAAGCTGAATGTAAAGGATGGCATCTCTGAAGTTATTTGATATCTGTCACATGTTTTTTTTATAGAAAGAGGAGCTTCAGCGTCATCACATCATCCTTGCAACCTGTAGCGCCGCCGGAGATAATCGCATCGCGAAAGAAACTAACGTGATTCAGACGATTATAGATGAGGCAGGAATGTGCAGCGAGCCCGAGTCTCTCGTCCCGTTAGTGTTCTGCAAACCGAAGCAGGTTGTACTGATTGGTGACCACAAGCAGCTCAGGTGAATACAGTTAATTTCAATGATAAGATAATTGTCTTAACCCATTGCCAAAGGGAACTTGGTGGGCCTTTTACGAATGGCACCTGGGTGAGGCAAGGGTCCTTCGTCCCATTAGTGCTCACAAACCGAAGCAGGTTGTAATTGATAGGGGACCACAAGCAGCTCGGGTGAATACAGTTTGTTTCAATGATAAAATTAACCCATTGTCTACGGGAACCTGGTGAACCCTGCAAAAATTATATGGGGATCGTATAATCTATTAGGGAGCAGGTTGATATTAACTCATTCAGGACTTGTTCTAAAACTAGTGCTGTAGGGGAATGGCGTATGAATGACACCTGTGTCATACAGACGATCATTGCCGGCAGGCATGTGCAGTGAGCCTCAGTTAGCATAGGTTGTACTGGTAGAGGACCACACGCAGCTCGACTGAATGGTTCGAATAAGCTCCGCCTCTTTTTGATGGCTCACGTTTCGACTATTGTCTGTGCGAGCTGCGAGCTGCGAGCTGCGAGCTGCGAGAGCTAACAAAAACAGGTGGGGCTTATTTGTTCGGGATTGATAATCCGGGTTTCAACAAATATAATGACAGCCTCCATGCTGTACGTGATGAGTAGGATTAGCCAATCCTATATTAAAGTGAGTTTGAATGATGCTCCTCCTTTTTTGTTGGCTCGATGACGTTTCGACTAATGTTTGTACGAGCTGTGAGCAGCGAGAGCTAACAAAAATATGGGGAGCTTATTTGTTTGGGATTTACGTCACATCTAGCACAAACAATTTATAATCTGGGTTTCAACAAATATAATGACAGCCTCCATGCTGTACGTGATGAGTAGGATTAGCCAGTCTTATAAGTGACTTTGAATGATGCTCCTCCCTTTATACTCACATGACAAATGTTAGAAATATTTGCATAAAATGTTGTTTTAATGTGTAGAGAACATAGGTAATCAAAAGTAAATTTAAGATGGGAAACCTCTCCTTTAAATATTTCTACTGTAGGAGAAATGATCATGTCTAATAGCTGGCGAACTATTTCACACTGTAGGGCTACCAACATGAACAAAGGTACAATATATTAAATGCTTTTAAAAAATATACCAATGATTTTTTCTTTTCTTGAAAATCTTCAAACAGAGCCATCATCACAGAGCGGAATGCCAAGGACCTAGGCATGGACGTGTCACTTCTGGAGAAGTACCAGAAAAATATTAAAATGCTGACAATTCAGTACAGGATGGTATGTATTTTTTTATTTTACCAAAGAATTCAATCAGTTCTGACTATTTAAACACACATATTTGAGGCAAATTAATGTTCAGCATACTGATACGGCTTCCATGGCTTGTATTTTTTTTTTTAGTGACATAGATACAAAATTAGAGCGCAGTTTCAGAATACAAAATCGCTGGAAAATATGTTAATGACGTAGATACAATAAATTCTAGTTTAGAAATAGTTTTCCAGAATACGGCCCCTGGATTTTTGTGCAATTTATTTTCATTAATGGTTTCTCGTAAGAATTCAGTGCTTGAGTTTTATTTTGTTAAGCACATAGATAAAAAGCTATTATTATCTTTTGCTTTATATAAATTCTGTTTCATTATTATTTTTATTATGATTATTTATGATTTTTTTTTACAACTGTTCCTCCCATAGCACAAACAAATCTGCGAGTTCCCCTCTCATGCCTTCTACGAGAACAAGCTGCAAACGGATATCTCCGTGGCTCGGCGTAGTCCTAACGATGACCCCCTCCGTGATCTGTGGCCAACCAAGGACGGAGTCAGTATGCCCAGGATGTTCTATCACGTGAGTGGTAAGGAGGAGACGCTGTCCGTCAAGTCCGAGGAGGGAAGTGAGATGTCCAAGAGTAATACGGCGGAGGTCGGATACGTGGTGAGTGCATGTGACCACTCATACAGACTTTATTATACTGTTGTGTGTAGCAGGCTGTGCTAAGACAATGCATGGGTGGCAGGTACCAGAGACTTACCAACACATGTCTACGTTCTCTGTGCTACAAGGAATTTCTGTGTTTGGCATGTAAATGCATGGTCGTACCCTAGTATTGACATTTACATTATAGAAGTGAGTTTGTCAGCAAATTGGCCCAATGTGTTTGTTCTGACTATGAGTAATACATGTCAGATGTACGTGGTGATAGAGTGTGACAATTAAGACTCTGTGTAACAAGTAAATTGTGTGCACTATCCATGTAGAATTATTATCATTATCGTTTACTTATTTTTGCTTGTTGTAGGTTCAGATGGTGACGAGGATGGTTGCTCGTGGTGTATCCCCTGATAGAGTGGTGATCCTATCCCAGTACCGGCTGCAGTGCAGTCAGATTGGGAACAGACTGACAGAGATGGGGCAACCATACAGCCAGATCAAAGTCAGCACTGTGGTCAAAAGCCAAGGTACATGTACACGAATCTTCTTCTTCTTGCAAATTCAGTACAGCTAGTATACTGTTGTTAAATGGCGATGGAGGGTATAGCACGGAATATTACATCTCGAGGGATTTTAAATGCTATTGAGGGAAGAGTAAACTTATTTTCTTCACGAAATAGCATTTGAAATCCCGAGGGTAGGAATATTCCGTGATTTTCCCCGACAACAAATTTAACAACTGTTTTATCATCTGACTGTCAAAATCCGTTTCACTCGCTCACTCACAGAAACACTCGCTACCACATCACACAACACGCACAACGCAGAATTCACTCACTCATGTCCACAATAAAGTCGATCGGCGTACTTACGATTGCCTTTCTTCAGATCACTGCATTTCTATCAGAACTATTTGTCGATTGGGCTTAACTGCAGAATACCCCACCACTTCTCGTACCAGTTTGTTGGCGACTTTCTGATCCAATTGTACTGAAAATCGCTGATTTTCGTTTTTTGTTTTTTTTTCGTTCGCTGCATGCTGCCCGCGAGATAAATTATTTTATGCATGTACAAGTAACACAGGTACGGTATGTGTACATTTTGTATCGTAAACAATTGCCCCTTGACGTCACTTGCAGGGGTGTAATATTGCCATTGTATATCGCAAAAATATAACACCGCAGCGTCATGTACTGTATTTACTAAGTCATGTGATAATCCTCTTTAGTATAGTATTTTCATACTAGCTGTTATGCGGTGCTGAAACGAGGGGCAGAACAAGGAGAAAGCCAAGAAAATATGTTTTTGTGCAAGTAAAAAACTTGTTTTCTTTTTCTTCAGTCCTACCAGCTTGCTCCCAAAGTAATTATAGCGTAGTAGCTAGTATGTTAGCTGGTTCAACAGGCAGATGACACTTGGGAAGAATCTAGCCATTATCCATTTTCCAACAAGCTTATGTTGTTCCCATGTGAGTTAAAGCCATTGAACAGATAATTTTTTGCAGTTTGCTCAGTGTAGAGTATCAATTAAGATCGAGCAGTGGCCGGGGCAAGCAAAAAGAGCTGAGTGTCTTGTTCGCTAAACAAAATACGTATTAAACCCAGATTGTATGTGTCTTACGCATTCATTAATGAATTCTATTTCTATTAATTACCCAACACCAGAGGGAGTGTGTGAGATTGACCAACTGCCGAGCAAAAGACAAGAGACTTGTAATCTAAATAGGTCATTGCAACGTACCAGACCTATATATATGTATATGTTCATGCATTCATTAATGAAGTCTATTTCTGTTTAATACCTAACACCACAGGGAGTGAGTGGGACTACGTGATAATCTCCACGGTTCGCTCAATGCCGCGCATCGAGATTGAGCCGCGGCCCAGCAAGAGCTGGCAGCGCAGGCACCTGGGCTTCATCAACGACGAGAACCAGATGAACGTTGCTCTGACCCGCGCCAAGCGAGGGCTTGTCATCATCGGTAGGTCCCTCATTTCCTTATCTGTTCATAACATCCTTTTTGTCGAGTCCACCGTAGGACCGGAGGGAGACTAAGGGATCCAAATTGTTGTCGAGCCCACCGTAGGTGGAGGGAGACTAAGGGATCCAAATTGCGTCCGTCCGTCTGTCCGTGACGCTTACAAAAATTTGAATAACTTTCCAACCCTGCATTTGTTTGTAACCAAACTTGATTGGTAGATGCCCTACATTGGCCTCCATGATAATCTTCTTCTTCTTCTTCTTCTTGATACTGCAAACAAACTCAGCATGATGCGGATATACAGTTGCAGGCACTTGGTGGGTTTAGGTGTGCGCACCTAATTGGGGAGCCCGTGGTGGGCCCTCCTAGTGGTCAAATATGGGGTCAAAGGTCACATAAGTAGGTCAAAGGTCAAATGAGGGTCAATGTGAAGTTTTACCTGTAAGAGTTTATTAGGGTTGATAACTTTCCAACCCTGCATCTGTTTGTAACCAAACTTGATTAGTAGATGCCCTATATTGGCCTCCATGATATCCTGGGGTCAAAGGTCACATAAGTAGGTCAAAGGTCAAATGAGGGTCAATGTGAAATTTTACCTGCAAGAGTCTATTAGGGTTGATAACTTTCCAACCCTGCATCTGTTTGTAACCAAACTTGATTGGTAGATGCCCTATATTGGCCTCCATGATATTCTGGGGTCAAAGGTCACATAAGTAGGTCAAAGGTCAAATGAGGTAAAGTGCGCGCAAGTGGGCGAGACACTTTACGGCTATCGCCTTGTTTATATATCTACAAATGTTTATGCTGGCTGATGAAAAACAGACTATAGTAAAAACCTGCCTATATACAGTAGTGGCCACCAAAAATGATCCCCTGCAGAGGGGGATGCAAACTCTTGAATATATATGACTTAACCCGTTGCCTACAAATTTTTGAAATCTCCATAGACTTTGTACACAACCCACTCGGTTCCCGTAGTCAAGGGGTTAATGACAATTAATTATTGTTGCGTCAGAAAGGTCAGGTAGGGTCACAACGCCGACAAAGGCAGATGACCGCCAGCCAAAAATTTTGCAGGTAAATACTTGCATTGTGATCAAAAGTTTAAAATGTTTATTCAAATTATATGACAATTAGGGGTACGTTATAATAACTGTATGCTATGATTGTCTGCAGACCGATATGCGTGCAAGGTTTACATTATAGAATTAATATAACGCTTGTATTATGTTCTCTCTTTCACTTCTATATGCACACAGGGAACCAACATCTGCTGAAGACTCATGAGCGCTGGAGAGAGCTCCTGGAGCTGTACGACCAGACGGGGTGCCTGGAAGAGGCCCGTCAGTTCCTGCGATGACTTTTGACATTCCAATTGTAATTCTCTGAATTCAGGCTAAGGGTCCTCAGTTGTATTTATAAGGCCAAACAGGGTGCCTGAATGTTCTTGCAATGACTTTTGACATTCCAATTGTAACTTTCGGATTTCAGGCTACAGTTCCCAGGTGCATGTACATGTATATGGCCTATACAGTCAAACCTGTGTAATGTGACTACCTATTATAAAGGCCAAACTGAGTGCCTGAAAGATCGAAGCCCGCCCGTTCTTGCAATGACTTTTGACATTCCAATTGTAACTATCGGATTTCAGGCTAAAGCTCACAGGTGTAGCCTATACAGTCAAACCTGTGTTAAGTGACCACGTACTATTAAGGGAAACAAGATAAGTGACCTCTATCTGGAGACGGGCGACTTCTATAAACCCATAGTATTGGACAATCAAACCTGTGTATAGTGACCACCTACATACAGGAACAAGAACGAGACCACTGTAGATACATGTAGGTAGGTGACCTCCATAGACAGCTTCCATAACATTATTTTCTCTCCAGGGGATTTCTTTAGGTGGTCACTATAGGCAGGTTGGCTGCTATAGACAGGTTGGACTGTATGCCATGGTTTGCATGCCCTGCTGGTATACCGCACTCTTGACTGTCTTGATGCCCTTTATGTTTATGAGTGCTGCATGAGCATTAAACTTCATGAAAGCCGAGGTGCATTTTCCAGATACAGTCAAACCCGTCTATGAAGACCAACAAGAGACAGGAAATGTGGGCTTTGTATGAAGCAGGTGGTCTTTACTGACAGGTTCATTTACATGTAAACTGTCTTCTAGAGTCAAGATACGGTCTTTATTGAAAGGTGATCTTTGCTAGCTAGTTAACCCATTGCCCACTGGAAACCTGGTGGGTCCTGTATTAATTATATGGGAAATGCAAATAGTCTAGTAGTGAACATATTATTGAAATTATATTCTCAATCACAATTATTTTGATCAGGAGATCTGGAAATGTATGGTATTGGAAACTTCAAAATATAATTTGTATAGAGTCATCGGGTGCCTTAAAGTTGCAGAGGCCTGCCATTTTAAACGTTGTAACTATTTGTGCATAATGTATGGTCCTTAATGTGTACATGTTTCTTACAGATTTATAAATAGTTGTTGCCATTTCAGGCAATTGAAAAGGCAGTGTGGATTTGTTTATGATCCAAATCTGAATCAACGGCAACAAAGTAATTGAATAATGGAATTCTAGAATTGTACATGTATGTCCAAGTGACCTAATCATTTGGGATTTTAGCTGTTCACTTGGACCTTGCTGGTTTCCTATTACATGTACTAATATGAATATCAACAACATTCATCTACACATTGCTGCTTCATGTTTTGTAGGTGTTATGATTGAAATGTAAAGGTTCTTCTGGATACTCTCAACTACGTGTTTACATACCTATGGTGATTGATGCTGAATACAAATGTAGTATTGAATCAAGACATTATTCAAAGAATTTGTATGCAGTTGATTAGCTTTTTCCAAGCAAAAATTTATATTTTGTCATGAGTATGCATTATTATAAATTTGTTATATGAAAAAATGCAATATGGTATGACTATGTCAGACATCATACCGGTATGTCCTATATTTTGTGGACAGCATGTTCATTTGTTGGTCCGAGATTCAGGGGGTGGGGAGGAGTCTGAGTCAACCCTCCCACCCCCTTAAGCATATTACAGAAAAAAACACAGCATGATCAGAGTGAAATGGATTTAAGTAGTTGGTTATTGATTATACAACTTTCAGCTTTTTTAGTAGTTTCTGAACATCTGATCATTTTCTATTGCTGCCTTCCTTTTCTAAGATGAAATTTCAGAATGAAATATTGAATATTGTCTTGATTTTAGCTGTTCACTTGGACCTTGCTGGTTTCCTATTACATGTACTAATATGAATATCAACAACATTCATCTACACATTGCTGCTTCATGTTTTGTAGGTGTTATGATTGAAATGTAAAGGTTCTTCTGGATACTCTCAACTACGTGTTTACATACCTATGGTGATTGATGCTGAATACAAATGTAGTATTGAATCAAGACATTATTCAAAGAATTTGTATGCAGTTGATTAGCTTTTTCCAAGCAAAAATTTATATTTTGTCATGAGTATGCATTATTATAAATTTGTTATATGAAAAAATGCAATATGGTATGACTATGTCAGACATCATACCGGTATGTCCTATATTTTGTGGACAGCATGTTCATTTGTTGGTCCGAGATTCAGGGGGTGGGGAGGAGTCTGAGTCAACCCTCCCACCCCCTTAAGCATATTACAGAAAAAAACACAGCATGATCAGAGTGAAATGGATTTAAGTAGTTGGTTATTGATTATACAACTTTCAGCTTTTTTAGTAGTTTCTGAACATCTGATCATTTTCTATTGCTGCCTTCCTTTTCTAAGATGAAATTTCAGAATGAAATATTGAATATTGTCTTGTTTGATCTGTATATATATATAGAAAGAGAGAGATTATTGTATGATGATAGTATATCAATATGTATATAAAGTTTAACATGAAAAATATCATTGATTACTGTAAATATTGTAATATTCGGGCCATTAATATCTCGCTGGGCAACATAAAAAGACATTCGTGGGTTCCTAACTTTTGCGCTGATCAAGTGTTCATTCATTTTTCCTTTGCAAGAGGAACGTGAACATCATGCGCATACCCTTTTTACATGCAAGGAAATTTATCCGTTGGAACATGCCAGCTCAAAACCAGAGTAATTGACACACTTGCCTTCAACACATTATGTACACATACACCAATGTACGAGGCTCTGTTTGCTCGATATGAATCGTGCATATGTTTTTGCAGGTTTTAGAATTTAGGCTCACCAAATCTAGTGTGAAATGTGCGAAAATAATATGTATATGAATAATGTAATGAATATTACCACATTTAAAGCAACACTTTTCTAAAATATATATCTGGATCCGATTAGGGTGAAAACAATTATTGCTAGCATATATAAATCTTATCTTTTTTAGTCCATTTCTGAACGATCCTTTTCTAAGATGAAATTTCAAAATGATATATTTGTATTCATGTTGGAAATTTTATTTTGACTGTTTGTATATCAGTTTTATATGTGTTTGTATAATAAGGTTTCAAATGAAAAAACTATTATTATAATGATCAACACTGTTCTGAAATTTTACCAATATGAAATATTGTACTTCATTGCACTTTGTAGATTGGAATATTTGTATGATGTATGAAAATAATGTTTGATATTACTATTTATATACTAATTTAAATTGTTAATAAGGGAAGTAGGAAGATTTAAAAAAAGAATTGTATTTATTTATTTACATGTATTCATTTTATTAAAATTGTTATTTTATTTTTATTTTATTTTGTATTCATTTATTATTATTATATATATATACATATATTGTTTTTGTTGGGGGGGGGGGGTCTACCCCAAAACAGTTGCACAGGGAAACAAGCTGCATTTCTGCCTCCATATATTAGAATGGTGAGAAATTTCGTCTGAAGACACGAAGGCAAACAAAATTAAAATCACTAAATAAATATCCTGCATTCAAAGTGGGGAAAAAAAAATCCCATTTTCTGCCCCCCCCCCCCTCCAAAAAAAAAAATATATATACTGTATTGACCATTCATTATAGTTCTCTTGACATATGCTAACCCCATATCCCAGCAGAAATCAATTGCCACTGACTGACAGTACTCATATGCAATGATTTTTACTTTTGTGTTAATCCGTAGATTATAAATCGGTATGTGCCTTATATGAAACATGTGTGTTTGCATTTACAGTGTATGTAGGTAGTTCAATGTACTGTATGTGGTCTGTGTGTAATTCAGTGAGTATTTCCTCAAAAAGTTAGTCCTGTAATGATAATACATTATTTATTATTTAAGCGCATATTATCACATTCTCTATGCATGTGCTTTTTACAACACATAAAGAAAATAATTATAAGAGTGAATAATAAACTTAAAGTTCAAATAATCACATCTTATTTATAATAAGAAAACATAAAAAACATCATCTTACTTATATTTACAAAGGACAATGATGATGACAACTCTAACAAACTAACTGATGTACTACATATTATTTATATTTTGTCCATGTATATTTCAACCTATTATAGTCGTCCTACCGTTGTGCAATTTTATTCAGTTAATATCTTGTTTGATGTAATGTTCTAAAGATGCAAATCAGTTTTGATGTGCTGACTTCAGAGTTGTAGAGCTCAGATATGAGAATATGGTTGTTTCAAATATTAAATATTTTGTTTTATGTACATATCTGTTCTGATATTATCGTTATAATTTATAGTATAATGTAATCGTGCAAAGTTGTGTTATGTTGAAGAATAACTCAAATAAAGTTTTTAAATATGTGTAAGATATTATGATCTCTATGTAATAATGTTAGATTAATAAACACATTAATTTTTTATTCATTAAAATCTTTTTGCCATTTACATGTATTATGTTGTAATTCATTTCGTTTAGGAATCAAAATATGATATACAATATAAAGTTATTTGCATAGGAGGAAATTATACAATCATAGGAAGAATGTAAACGGAATATTATTCCAAGTGGTTATTCTCATCAGCGGCACAACTTTAGTCCGAGCTAAAAAGACAAAAATTACTAGTAGATCTGCTTAACTCTTAACGTGCCAGGGATTTTAATGGTCTATGGCATTTGTGTGTATTGTAACTCGCAAAAATGCGAGCTTGGCACTCAAGGAGTTAAACCGTACTATCCTATAGATGTTTGTCATTTGCCAGTGGAGACATTCTGGACATTTCATTCATAATATAACCAGTCGCCAGTGATAAAATGATCCAGTACGCAACCTTACTGGTGACCGACTATATCATGGCTTGAATTTCAAGCGATCCTTTGTCCCGATGCCTCCGCAGAATAGACCGCTTCTGTAATGTATGCAAATATTATGCGTAGTACGTCAGACTCCCCGTTGGCAAGCTTAACAATAGTAACTATGTCCGGCAAGCTCCGGCAAACCTAGCTTGCCGGACCTAGTTACTATTGTTCAGCTTGCCAACGGAGAGTCCTACGTCATACGCATATTATTTGCATACATTACAGAAGCGGTCTATTGGAGGGATTGATTGGATAATGAACAGAAACAATTACATGAAAAATACCTCCGGTGGCGTATAATAATCATCACTGGGCTTGTGAAATGCAACAGGTGTAAACCGGTTTAAACAGGAGTGAAACGGTTTAAACAGGTGTAGCCTGGAATAAAGTTGGGACACTGATGAGTATTTGGGCCAAAGTGTTTATATTCACAATCAATCAAGCTTTTTTTCCATGCAGTTTACTCAAAAAGTTCTGAGACATCCCCATCACCCCCCTCCCTTTCACTCACACATTGATATTAAAAACACATATATATTCATTGTATCAACCATTTTAAATTTCAGTGTTTTTTATTTGAAATATAGCAATGTTTAAAAGTTTAGAAAAATGTATATTTATAGATGTATTATTTTCAACCTACATGTATGCATTTAAAATATTTGAATCTACTTTGTTGCTCTCCCGGTTTGCTTAAATATACAATTACAAAATTTATATTCATGGTACTCATATCATAAAAAAACTCATTTCAGATTGTATTATTAAATGCAAGAGTAATATACACAAATCTATGCACAAATATACACAAATCTACTCTAAGCTATATAAATAAAATCACTGTCATGAATCATATTCCTTCACTTTACATTGGCCGTGTGTATACGAGATAGTTCACAATTTCATGGAAAAGGGGAATACATTTCTCATGCTCTCCTGAAGATCACTATTAAAGTGTTGCTGGAAAATAACAACAAAATAGTAAAAATAATGATAACATATAGCATTTATAGAGTGCCATGTATCTAGGTGCCCTATTCAGAGGCGCATTATTACCCTTGGTCATCAGGTACAGGTCAAACCCACTATCTCAACTCCCAGGGAGCATACTAGACCAAGCAGCCCTACTGTATTGGGCGCTACAGGCTAATTTAACACTGGACCAAGTACCCATTTATACTCCTGTATAAAAAGCAGCAATGTGGATTAAATGTCTTGCTGAAGGAATGCCAGGGCATCAATTGGGTTTGAACACGGGTCCCAAGATCGGAAGACAAGTGCTTATCCGATCGCGCCGCAACACCTCCATTACTTTAATATTGCATCAGCAAAATGTGAAAGATACAGAAGAGTAGATTTTCATGAAATGCACTAAGATACATTTATATTTTGTGTTTCTATCTTTTTTTAAATAGGGTGTTTTTGTAATTGTGCACTTGAAACCCTGCAAATAGGAGGTGTTTTTTTAATCTCTTAATATGAAGTAAGAACACTGGAAATTTATAACATACTTGATAACATTTATAACATACATGTACAAGCAATTACACTGGTTAATTCCACAGTTTCTGCTTATACCATATTTACATAAAGATATACAAGTCCAAGGGCAATTTACATCATACATAATATGTCTTGTTTTATTTCATATCTAAAATAAATAAATAGTGACTGCGATCTTATTTCTCCACGGATTCCATTGCTCAATTTTTTCGTAAATTATCACACAAGTTATTTGGTGGTCACAAGCATGGGTGTAGACATGACATTGATTCCCATTCAACTGGGGGGGATGATCTATTCATTCATCCCCCCCCTGATGAATAGGTATTATGTAAGTCGCTACGCCCGTGGTCACAAGACACATTTAGAAGAGCAGAACTGAACACAATTAAATACCTGAATAAGCCTTAATTACAGTTAAAAGAAGACTTTATGGGCGAAGTGCACTACTTTGATAATTTAAATCATTTGTTATCATTCCGTACAAATAAATAATTTGAAACATTTAAATTTTCCCATATTTGATTTTAAAAAAAACATAAATAATCAATGAGTAATGGAACGATCCTCAAAATCCAATACGTCACGGATGCCATACTATACGTTTCTCGTGAAAATTACCATAGGCCAATCTACTAAGAAAAAACAAATGAAATATAAACATATTAATAAATTATTTTCTTCCTATTTGCTCGCTACAAAAATAGACAAGAATATTACAAATATATCTGCAATATCGACAATAAAATTACTCAAAATGTGGTAAATGTTGATACAATCTTTAGCAAATTACGACAAAATTGGTAACTCCGCACGTGCCCTCATAGACCCCCGTTTATGGAGCACACGCACTACATAAACAGACACAAAACGAGAGAGAAAGTAATTTACCACGTTTACTTTGCAATTCTTAGTTAATCAATTGACCTAACAAACAAGATTTATTTACGTTTAAAAAAGGGACCAGTTTGTATAGGCCAAGAAATTTAATTTTTTGAATACATCCTTGTCCGAGCTTTGGCGTATTCACGATCGATATGGTACAGGAGTTCACAAAGGGTAATTTTAAGCGAACAACATAGTACAAAGGTCATGTGTGCACGTAGAGCGAGCACACAATCATACATTAGTTGGGCTTCAATGACGAGTTCATAAGCATATATGTAAACACAAAAACAGGTACTTTTAAAAAAACAAATGCAGACTTTATTAGAGGTTATACATTTGAAAGTTTTCTGGAGATCAGCCTTTGAGGGTATACAGAACAACAGATTTTGTTTTAATTCGTCAGTAAAGTCTTTTAATTAAATTTAAACATCAATTATGTAGTGAAAATACATACATGTAATGCTCATTGATGACACTAATTTGCAAACATAAGAAAATAAATACTATACAGGAAATGAAATACATGTACAATTCTAAGTAATATCTTTAAACTTTTGATCACAATATAAATATATCCCTGCAACATTTTCAGCTATCATCTACAGCCTTCGTCAGCTACTTCTTATGAAATAACAGTACTGATTTAGCTCCCATGCCAATGAAATACAATTCTATATAATACATTGCACATGTACATGTATCAACATTTATAGATAATGAATAATCTACAAATAAGATGCAATAAGTATTTAACCCATTGCTTTATTACGGGAACCCGGTAGGTTATGTACAAAGTCTATGGGGATTTCAGAATCTCAAAGAATGAATGAATGAATGAATAAATGAATAACGCTATTACCAATACATGTGCGTTCAAAGGTAAAATAGATAACAATCATATATAAGAAATGTTAACAAACAAATTGCTAAAACAACCCTACAGAAATAGCAACTATTGGTAGTTAGGTGTAGTAGGACCATTTGTACCAATGTAGATAATATATTTACATTTGAACAAGGCAAGAAACTATGATTAAATAAAACATGCTATAACTATGAAGTATTTTACAAAATTGGACATTCACCCCCACTGCAATATACAATGTTATACAGTTTTGGTCAAACTGAATATTATTAACCAAAACTTGGGCCATATCATTACAAACTATAAGTTATAACTCCACCATGCCGGGAAGGTAGAAAAACATACAAATGGCTTAGTGTTTAAAAAGCAGCCGTTAAAACACAAGAGGGCGCTCTCTATTATTAACGTAATGGTTTCAAAAACATATCTTAATGTTTTGTTGAGATAATGATTCAATAGAGATATCATTATCTATCTAAAAACATCTTTGGTATATTTTCGAAAAAGTGTACCGGTAGGCATTATATGAAATTGTTACCTCACAAATTAATTATTTCTTGAAACGCCCTCTAAACCAAAACTGTACTATCCCTAATTGAACTACAGTATATATGAAACATGTACAATCTTCAAAAACAGAATGCAACTAATGCTATATTTTGGGTAGCAATTCACAAAAGACTAATACATTTGACTTAGCACTTTATAGAGTGCCAGGGATTTCAAAGCTCTATGGTATTTGTGTGTATTGTGTTGTGCAACTATGCCAGCTTGGATTTAATGAATACTTTTTAAGACTAATATTAATAAGGTGGAGTCTATCAAGTCTTTGTATCTCCAAAGGCATACTATTCCCAATATCTAATTCCTTAAACGAGATTGAATATTTGTCATGCTTTGTTAGCATTTTACCAAAATATTTCTTTTTGTCTTGTTAGTTAAGGATTTTCAAAAAAAGGTATGATTTTAAATTAAGTGTCTATGAATCCATTTCAAACTAAAAGTTTTTACTAACAATTTATACAATTTTATTAAAAGTTATTGCTCTCAAAGCCATTTTTGTAACATTATTATATTGTTCAAAACACCATAGGCACACTTCCCAAGACTTCAAGACCATAAGATCAATTTAACTGAATATGCAAATAATTAATAATGTGAGGACTGGTTAAGGAACAAAGTATCTTTATAGTCTATACAAAATTCCTACTTTCCAACAAAATACAGATCAAATGCCTATATCAATATATATTCCAACAAAAAGTGACGCTTGTACTTCATTCAATAACTATTTTTTTAATTTACACAACTCCAACAATAAGACATTATTTTCTCTTTGGCTAAATAACCATACAATTTATTTGCATCACACCACTGATCAATGTATTTTAAATTATTACTTCTTTCCAATAATAAAATAAGAATCGGTTAATTGGAGAACTACATTTCAGGCCAGTCTAAAGAGAGGTACAGTAATTTTTTTCAATACTAGAATCGGCACCATGTTAGACAAATAGCTTTAGAGTAGCTTGTGGCTCAACTTATGCCTGGCCTAAAAGACAAAGACTATCGGTAACACTTTGCACCAGCATACTTATTGTCTCGTAACTATGGTCCCCGGAGATATTCTAATCGTTTCCTTTCATTATCAAGTCAATGATCCCTTGAGAGCTGCTTAGTCATGTAAGCATCAGGACAATGGGCTCTTTGAAATTCAATTCTTAACAGTATATTGTGAAACAGGTCACCCGCAACACAATATCCAGGATGATCCAGGATGCAATTTGGCTGATGACAGACTTTACTATATCTTAATTTTACTTTTGTACTTTGTAAAGTCATTGCAAGAACTGGCAGACATCTTTCAGGCACGCCAGGGCACTTTAGCCTAAAATCCGATAGTTACAACTGGAATGTCAAAAGTCATCGCAGGAACTGGCGGGCCTCTTTCAGGCACCCTGTTTGGTCGTACAGCTCCAGGAGCTCTCTCCAGCGCTCATCAGTCTTCAGCAGATGTTGATTCCCTGAAAGAGAAAAAATAATATTGTTATTTAACCCCAATATTTTCAGCTGTCATCTACAGCCTTCATCAGGGTTGTGACCTGACTTGACCTTTCTGACACAACTATCAATTATCAGGTCGTAGACATCTGGTAGTTTTTAAGGGGTCAACTCCCCAAAATACCTTGTCACTATGAGGCCATACAAATCCATGGAGGACAACATATACATGTATCTCATGGTCAACATGTTCCTATGGCCATGCTAAAAATTTAATTGTGGCCCCATCGGGCAAGTAAAGAAAAATTGTCAAATTCTAGAGGCCTGAAACATGAATATGGTAGCCCTACAAACAAAGAAGAATATTAACTGCGGGCAGTCGAAAATGATGCCTCTGCCATTTCATGATTTATTGCCCAAATCAATTTGTCAAATCGATTTTGATAGTAATCTGTCTACCCGATCGGATATATCACAATTATGAGCTAATTTTGCATATATATGAGCCGTGGCCTTGACCTTTGACGTAATAACCCCAGAATCTTATCAGTTTAATAGCTTCCCAAGATACAAATAGGTCTATAAGTTTGATGGCCATTTGTCAAATGGATCTGGAGATATTGCAATTACAAGCTATTTTGGCATAATGAGTCCTGTGACCTTGAAATTTGACCTCATGACCCCAAAATCTGATGGCTACAATGGTTTCCTGAGATACATACAGGTACTAAGTTTGATGGTAATCTCACATTTAGTTCTTGAGATTTTGCAATTACAATCTAATTTAGCATATAATGTATATTGAGCCCTGCGACCTTTGACCCCAATATCTACTCAGTTCATTGGCACCCCAAGATAGATACATGAACCAAGTTTGGTGAGAATCCTTCAATCGGTCTTGAGATATAACGTGATCACAAGCTATTTTTGCTTTAATGAGCCCTGTGACCTTTGACCTCAATATCTACTCAGTTCATTGGCACCCCAAGATACATACATGAAGCAAGTTTGGTGAGAATCTGCTGATCGGTTCTTCAGATAACATGATCACAAGCTATTTTTGCATATATAATGAGCCTTGTGACCTTTGACCTCATGATCTCGAAATCTAATCAGTTCATTGGTACCCCTAGATACATACATGTACATGAACCAAGTCTGGTGAGAATCTGTCAATCGGTTCTTGAGATCACAAGAACGAAACGTACGTACAAACGGATGGACAACCCCAAAAAAATAATGTCTCCGGCTACTTCGTTGCGGAGGCATAAAAAATGTATTAACAATTTGTTGTAAATCTGATGTGTATACGCAAAATGTGTAATAGTTGGATTAGAATCAGATGTGGGTGCATGGTGGGCTTCCAGTAGACGGATGGGGATGAATGTATTAACACACACAAAAAAATCCAATGCGTCCCTCCACCAACCTATATATCGGTCAATAAAGGCGTTTTACTGATTTAGCACAATATTACAACAATATTGTACTTCTTCTTGTAAAGGTATTGTGAAGCCGACATTTGTAAAGGTATGTCACGGAAAAAGGTGTCGAAAATGAAGAATATACAATTACATGTAGTCAGTTTTAGCGAGGTTTGGATACTTTGTTTAGTATGCACTTATGCCGTTATTCGATCTGTGCGCGGGTCATGTAGCGCAGGTCTGTGCGCGGGTCACACGCAGCAACGTGGTACTCTGTGGAATCTGTGTGCGAAATTTCGCACCGGGTGAATACTTGTATAATGCAAATTAAACGCTGCCAGTCGTTTTATTATTTTGAGGTCTATAACTCCACGAAAAAGAGATGTCAAGCTAAAATTTTTTCAGACATGCTGTTAAATGACATTTTCTTTCATATAAGACAATAACCTCTCAACTTTTGAAATTTGGCTTGCAAAAGGGGGACAGTCCATTTAAAACATTTAACAATTGTTTGTATAACGAAGATGTAGGCAATGACAGGAACATATTTTAGTTACTTGAATACAGCCAATCCTGTGCACAGTGACCACCCAAGAGAAACAAATAAAGTGACCACAGTACACACGTGACCTCTATAGCAAGGTTCCACTACACTGCTTTTCTCTGCAGGGGATCAGTTTTGGTGGCCATTATTATAAAGGCAGGTTGGCTACCACAAGACAGGTGGCAGCCAAGACAGGTTTGAAAGTATTCTGTTTTTCATCAGCTTACATCTAGATACAGAAATAAGAAAATAAGGAAATGAGGGACCTACCGATGATGACAAGCCCTCTCTTGGCCCGGGTCAGAGCAACATTTAACTGGTTCTCGTCGTTGATGAAGCCCAGGTGCCTGCGCTGCCAGCTCTTGCTCGGCCGCAGCTCAATCTCGATGCGCGGCATTGAGCGAACCGTGGAGATTATCACGTAGTCCCACTCACTCCCTGTTATATGTGGTGTATCAGGAGTAAAAGAAAAAAAGACATCATTATTGAAGGCATTAGGGTCAAAACCACTAACTCAGCACAATTGGTGAAATATTGTGTCTCAAGTGATCCTGCTCTCCTAGTGAAGAGATTAAACTTTGCACCAGCAAAATTGTCCTGTTATATGAGGGTCCTTCTCGTAAAAGTTACCATAATTTTTAGAGCGATTCAAAATGAAATAAGCAAATGACAGGGGATAGAATATGGCCGAGTTACCTAAAACCAAATGTTGCCAAGACAAAATCAGTCAGTTTTTCCAGTTTTGTACAGATAAAGAGTCCACAGAAGCAGAACAAGTGTGGTTTCATGCTAGCAGCACAGTGTTCTATAAGATGTAATTAAAGTTTTGATGATCCCACTTCATCTAAAATGTTGATGCTCATTGGAAATGTGTCTCCGAATCTACTAAAACATACTAGTACCGTACTGTGATTATACTAAATCATAGGATATGCTTAGATTCTGACATCTGTATAATTATCTTGTTTTTCAAATGAAAGGAACATTGCATACCAGTAAAAACATGTTTGAACATCGAGATACAAACAAAATGTGACAGGTAACATAAGAATCAGATAGCATAAAAAGGTAGATTTGACCCGTTCCATACGAGGTTCTGAAATCCCCATAGACTTTGTATATAGACCACTCGGTTCCCGTAGGCAAGAGGTTAAGAGGTGTAACATACGTTTTTAATACTTTGATTGCAAAATATAGGTAACCACTGAATGATTATTCTGTAGTTAAGGCCGATGAAGAAGATCGCTATTACGCGAACATGAAAATTAAGTTCAACTATTAATGTTGCCTATTTAACGTATTGAATGCAAACCCAGGGTGAAATTCCCATCGACTATATTACCAATTGAAATCAATTGGTTCCAATTGAAAATTACCCATTGAAAATGACCAATTGAAATCAATTGGTAATCGAAGAGCATGCATACATGGAAATTGAAACAAATACCAATTGAATTCAATGGGTACCCATTGAAACCAATACCAATGGTTACCAATTGATTTCAGTTTCAATGGGTACCAATTAGAATTTCAATGGGTAAAATTGGTCAATGGGTACCAATTAGAATTTCAATGGGTACCAATTGGTTTCAATGGGTACCAATTGGTTTCAATGGGTACCCATTGAATTCAATGGGTACCAATTAGAATTTTAACTGGAATTTCATCCTGGGTCTAAAGGAGCGGGGGTGTGCCGTCAGCCAACTTCAAAATGTGGGTCTAAGGAGCGGAGATGTGCCTCAGCCAACTTCAAAATGGGGGTCTAAGGGGCGGGGGTGTGCCTCAACCAACTTCAAAATGGGGGTCTAAGGAGCGGAGATGTGCCTCAACCAACTTCAAAATGGGGGTCTAAGGAGCGGAGGTGTGCCTCAGCCAACTTCAAAATGGGGGTCTAAGGAGCGGAGATGTGCCTCAGCCAACTTCAAAATGGGGGTCTAAGGGGCGGGGGTGTGCCTCAACCAACTTCAAAATGGGGGTCTAAGGAGCGGAGATGTGCCTTAACCAACTTCAAAATGGGGGTCTAAGGAGCAGAGGTGTGCCTCAGCCAACTTCAAAATGGGGGTCTAAGGAGCGGAGGTGTGCCTCAGCCAACTTCAAAATGGGGGTCTAAGGAGCGGAGATGTGCCTCAGCCAACTTCAAAATGGGGGTCTAAGGAGCGGAGATGTGTCGCAGCCAACTTCAAAATGGGGGTCTAAGGAGCGGGGAGCGGGGGTGTGCCTCAACCAACTTCAAAATGGGGGTCTAAGGAGCGGAGATGTACCTCAACCAACTTCAAAATGGGGGTCTAAGGAGCGGAGATGTGCCTCGGCCAACTTCAAAATGGGGGTCTAAAGAGCGGAGGTGCGCAGCCTCAGCCAACTTCAAAATGGGGGTCTAAGGGGCGGGGGTGTGCCTCAGCCAACTTCAAAATGGGGGTCTAAGGAGCGGGGGTGTGTCTCAGCCAACTACAAAATGGGGGTCTAAGGATCTTTTTGCTATTTTGAACCCCCGTAAGTGATTTTTTGTTCACTTTTTGTTCACTTACATCCATGAGCCGCGAAGTGGCGAATTTTTTGTTGCTATTTTGAACCCCCGCAAGTGATTTTTGTTCACTTTTTGTTCACTTTCGTCCATGAGCCGCGAAGCGGCGAAATTTTTTTGCTATTTTGAACCCCCGTAAATTATTTTTTTCTCACTTTTTTCACTGAAACATTTTCACTTGGCAGCCCAAGGGGGGGGGGGGGGGGGAGGGGTTTAAACCCCCTAAACCCCCCCCCCCCCCCGTAGATCCGCCACTGCCAATTGAATTCAGTTTCAATGCGTACCAATTAGAATTTCAATGGGTACAATTGGTTTCAATGGGTACCAATTAGAATTTCAATGGGTACCAATTGGTTTCAATGGTTACCAATTGGTTTCAATGGTTACCAATTGGTTTCAATGGTTACCAATTGGTTTCAATGGTTACCAATTGGTTTCAATAGGTACCCATTGAATTCAATGGGTACAATTAGAAATTAAACTGGAATTTCATCCTGGGAAGATGCGACTTATGTGATGTAACATACGTTACTATGCATGATTCATAAGATTTATTACTATCTGAATTGGCAATAAATTTATGTACGTCATTTATATGTGGTTCACATTCAGCTTAGTAACTAACTTCAAGGCAAACTTGGTATCTGAAAAACAATAATGTAACAATTACGTTACCCATTGTGACACTTACGTTACGGCCCGGTCACATATCGCCGTGTATTCTTAACAGACACCCAACAAGATGTGAGACACTTTGTTGCTTATTTTCATGATTGTAAGTGTAACCTTCAATTACCATCAATTACACGGCACCGTGTGAAGATTACAACATAGTCCCACTCACCCCCTACGGTCTATAATTATCCCGTTTCCTACGAGTTTACAATATCCCCATAGACTTTGTACACAACCAACTTGGTTCCCGTGGTCAAGGGGTTAAACAGAAATGGACTTCATTAATGTATGTATGCATGTCCACAACAAATCTGGTGGCAATGCACTTTTCAAAAATTACAAATCTCTCCCATCTTGCTCGATCTCGATGCCGGGCATAGTGTGAACAGTGGAGATTATCACATGTTTTCACATCTTAGGGAGATTTTAAAGTTGATCTTAATACAGAATACCATCCCTGGCTTTTTGTTTAGACAACAAAGCTCACGTGCTTGACCCTGGCCGTGGTTGGATCTTGATAGTAGCATTGAGCAAACCTTTGAGATGTAGTCACACTACATGGTGCAGTAAAAAACACACATTGATAGTATTATGGGACAATACAAACATTTCATGTGGCAACGATGATTATTTATTATCATTACTTCTCCATATACTTAACCACATCGAGATGGTGTTCATATAACAGATTTTTTAGATATTTTGAATAATTTTGGATGTCTAGGATGTGTTTTCAGGATGTTTTTTATAACAAGATTTTGAAAACTGTTTCATATTGAATAGCAAAACTTCTAGGTGAAAATTGAATGATGGCTAGATTCTTACCAAGTGTCATCTGCCTGTCGAACCAGCTACCAGTCTCAACAAGAATAGCTCCAGACCTACATGAATACTCGCTTTGGAAAGCAAGCTGGTAAGACTGAAGCTGCTTCATAATTAAGGAAAAGGGTGCTTTTTAATATCAAGTTAGCTTTTTATGACTATACCTATACAAAAGAATATATTTTCTTGGCTATCTACTGGTTCACCACTGGCCTGCACTTCAGCACGGCATAACATAACTACAATACTTTACTCAGAGGACTGTACTAAATTTAATAGAAGAAGAAGATTTGTTATACCTTGGCTTTTGACCACAGTGCTAACTTTAATCTGGCTGTATGCTGGCTGCTCCATCTCTTTCAGTCTTTTCTGAATCTGACTGCACTGCAGCCGGTACTGAGATAGGATCACCACTCTATCGGGGGATATACCACGAGCAATCATCTTCCTCGCCATCTGAACCTACAACAAGCAAATAAAAAGGAAACAATAATACAATCATTGTACATTAATAGTGCACACAATTTCCTATTACTCTCATGCATTGTCTATGCACGGCCTGCTACACGCAAAAGTATGATAATGTCTGTATGAGTGGTCACACTCACCACGTATCCGATCTCCGCCGTATTACTCTTGGACATCTCACTTCCCTCATCGGACTTGACGGACAGCGTCTCCTCCTTACCGCTCACGTGATAGAACAACCTGGGCATAATGACTCCGTCCTTGGTCGGCCACAGATCATGGAGGGGGTCGTCTCTGGGACTACGCCGAGCCACAGAGACATCCGTTTGCAGCTTGTTGTCGTAGAAGGCATGAGAGGGGAACTCGCAGATTTGTTTGTGCTGTGGGTGAAACAATTTTTAAAAAAGCATAAATAAGTCATAAATGCCAAGGGAGACCATGGTGGCAAAGCGTCAATTACCCGGCTTTTCCATAAAACAATGGGTTCAATTTAACCCACTTCTGACGTAAAACGACACAAATGACGTCTTTTAGCACAGTGCTAAATTTAACCCTTTGATGAGAATTCCACCCTCAATGCTCAAATAGTCAATTTCAAAGCAGTTTGTGTGAAAATCCTTACATTTACAGATAATTATCATATATTCTTTCACAGGTGATTAAAGCATATTTTTTTAATTTTGGTGTGTGGGGCATTTTCCAATAGGTCATTTTGCTTAAAACCCCAGGAAGAAATACAATCAAAAATTCATTATTGCTTAACACATTGCCTATGGGAGCCTAGTGTCACAGTTAAAATGAAATACGGCCAATTAGTTCTACTGTCAATATTACAATACTGTAATGGGTTAATTCACATATTTACATCCTCTTATGTGCCTACATTCACTATAAAAACTACAAAATTATACAGCAAAGATATTGGCTGGTATTCTACTAAATTAGTCCTGCCAAAAGTGCTAAGTGTTGACTAAGACCCGCCTAACTCATCATTTTTGTCCGGACAAACAATTTCATATTCGGGTAGCTTCACCTCTGACTAAGTTTTGACTATATTCCCTAAAATGTAATCTCACGCTGGGGGTAATTTAAGCCTAGCCTAGTAATTTAAGGCAGACTAAACTCCATTCAACCCACAGCCTTCAAGTGAATGAGTCATGTATTAAGTGCCAACGACTAGCATGATACATGTATGTCCATAAACAAGGGTGACAATATGAATCAAATTTGTAACATTTAGCAAATTTTACTTTTTGTATTTATTATTATGGAGCCCAAATCTACTCGGTACATTAGCTCCCAAAGATACATACAGGTACCATGATTGATGGTAATCTGTTAACCGGATCTTGAGATATTATTCTAAAAAAAGCTATTTAGGCATATACATGTATAATGACCCCTGTGACCTTTTGACCTCATGACCCTAAAATATAATCACATCATTGTCATCTCAATATTTACACACATACTAAGTTTCAAATTGATCTGCAACCGGTTCTAAAGATCGTGAGGAATAAAACGGGACTGACGTACTTACCGACAGACATACAACCTGAAACATAATGCCTCCAGCTGATTTGTTGGCGGAGGTACAAAATCATTCCTGTAAAAATAAAATACATACCATCCTGTACTGAGTTGTCAGCATTTCAACCGTTTGCTGGTACTTCTCTAGAAGTGACACATCCATGCCCAGGTTCTTGGCATTCGGCTCTGTGATGATGGCTCTGTTTGAATTATACAGTACATTTATTGAAAATTACAAAATAGGATAATGATGCATCACTAGAGAGTAAGGGGCTAGCAGATGAATAATACAGAAGTTGCAAGTCCCATACATATATGATATCCTAGTACAAGAGCAATATAAAGCCCCATTGCAAAAATAAAAAACAAGCGCTCTTTGGATTAAAAACATTGCAAATATTCATAGAAAATGTTCCTTGCCTTATATACAATAATCACTAACTCTGAGATATTTACAGAGAAGAGAAGAAAAATTTAATGAAATAAGTCAAATGCTGCTGTACTTCATCCGCTTGAAAAGCCTGCCAAAGTCTGGGCACGATTCTATTGGCCCATACTTTAACAGCTTTATTTTGCTGGACGCTGAATTTGGAGTATTGTGTGCAATTAATATGGGCGACATGATAGATTTAAATAACTTTATTAAGCATGCTTTACAGGAAAATTGTGTGTCAGTGGGGCAAATAATGACAACTACATTTTGTATTCTCCTTAATTAACAAGGATGATTGAACAGAGTCATGTTAAAAAGGCACCATAAACTGTGTACTTTATCTATCGGACATCGTCTACTAATGATCGCGATACTAGATCCCGATACTGACATCGCATGATCATTTCAGCTGGTTTTGACGGGACTTTTGTTGGGCTAACGTATAACACTATTTAATTAATGATAATTCCTCAATAACAATGTTTTGAAATGCTTACTTCTAATAAGGGTGGAAAGGATAACATACAAAATATGGAGATATAAGCTGAATCTAAATGTTTAATTAACCCGTTCCCTCCGAGATTCTGAAATCTCCATTGACTTTGTACACAATCCACCCGGTTCCCGTAAGCAACGGGTTAATGAATGTGTACGCTAAGGGTTTTCAAGCAAAAAAGGTATGTTTCTTTGAAAAATGCATAAATATTGTACCTTGTAGATATTATGTTATGAATGTAAATGGAATTAAAAATAACATAAACATGATCAACACAGATATCATTTATAACAGTTTATGTAACAATAAACAATTGCAAATAAATTATGAAAGTAAAAATGATGATGATGAAGATGTATCGCTGCTTGGCTTCATGACTTTTTTCATTGAAGTCTTGCCCAACTTTTGAGACTTTTGAAATGACCTGGTATAACAGAACAACATCACGTGACCTTTCGAAAATGAATGTAATTAGCCCCTAAATCACTAAATTTCATGATTTGTGTGCAAACCCTATGGAAATTTAGTCATTTTTATAAGATTCATATTAAAAACCTACATTATTTTTTATTCTTATCACTGCCATTATTTAATTTTAGGCTAAAATTGGTTGGACAATGGTCAATAATTTATTTCATAACAAACAACAATAATGCCTCCGGCCACTTCATTGGCGGAGGCATAAAAAATACACATGAAATAAACTGGGCTCCAAAAGAAACTTATCACGTTTTCAGAGCGACGCTCACAAAAATCCATAGCATCAAATTGAACCATATTAAGACACAGATAAGCTATCATTCTCCTTATCAAGCATATCCTAAAAATCAAAAGTTTGCTTTTACTAAAAATGAGAAAAATGCGATAGAATCACTACAGGTCACTTTTCAAAAATCACAGAAACTGCTCGCTGCGAACCTCCACGAAAGGCGGTCTATTCAGAACTTTCAATAGCTATTCATTCAACTTCAAAGCGGGTTATGTAACCACTAGACTGGCTATTGTCCGTGCCGAGCTATGTGCCCGGAAGGCGAGCAGTTTCTGTGATTTTTGAAAAATTACCCCTGCGATTTCACCTTATTTTATTCTTTGTTGGCTAAAGCAAACATAATTTTTTTTAGATGACCTTGCTAAGGGGTATTATAGCTAATCTATGCCCAATTATGATTCATTTTTATGCTTTGGATTTTAATGTGTGTCGCTCTAAAGAAGTGATAAGTTTCTTTTGGAACCCAGTTTACATACATGTAAGTACAATTTGGCTGTTGCGATTTTAAAAAGTTGATAATCATGTTAAAAAGAATATTTATGCATAAGATTAGCATTTTCCAGGCAATAATAAAGACTATAAAGAAGGATTTCAGCAATAATTCTGCCTCATTTATTAATCATTAGAACTAGATGGATATTCGACTGTGCGCAGTCGAAATAGATGGCTCCGCTATTGCGCGATTTATATGACCTAGCAAACTTTTAAATCTAATCAGTTCATTGGCTCCTAAATATACATACATGTACATCTGTCAACCAAATCTAGAGTTATATCACGATTAAGAGCTATTTTTCACATACAATGAGCCCGGTGACCTTTACCTTTGAACCTAAAATCTAATCGGGTCATTGGCTCCTCAAGATACATGCACGTACCAAGTTTGGTGACATTCAGTCAACTGGTTCTTCAGATATCGTGATAACAAGAACGGGACATACATACGTACATGTATGTATGAAAGAAGGGCAACCATAGAACATATTGGGCTGTATGCATAATTGCTTATATTGCAATTGCTTCAAGCACAAGTAAAAGTTCAAGTAATTGTTTAAATTCGTATGCATTATCTTTTGCTTTTGCTTAAATCTTTTGCTTACCCGACCCAAGCAATTGCTTTACATTTCACAAAAGAATTGTTCCGGTTGTGCGAACATCACTTGATAGTACAAAGGAGGGGTTTGTAACTAGTCTAGTGTATCCAAGTGTCTTGATTCCTTTTTCATAGCTCACTCTTGCAGTTTCTTAAACCTGGAAGCATTTATTTTCTTGCAAAATAATAACTATGAAATTGGTATAAAAGAAATAGCGAAATTATACCCTCAACACAACACAATTATGTTAATAGCAGTTAGTGAATACAGTAGGAAAGGTCAGATTAATTATTTATTATTAAAAAAAACATTGTGTAAAATATGAGAAAATATGAAAATATTCTTTGTGAAAAAAGGGGAAAACAGTAAAGAGCATCAAGAAGTTTTCTGCACTGGTAAAAAAATACCAGCTAGTGCAGATCGAAGGAAAAAAACACATCATGAACAAGATTGCCTACATGAATATAGGTGTTTAAAATAACAGCCATTTGATTAAATAGGAAATCACAACATATGGAATCAGAAGTTCTAAATCATCCTGAAACGGTATGAAAATACTTACATTTAATAAACATGAACATGATCCCAAAACGCCCTGAACAAGCAAGAGTATGTCATGCTAGTCTGGAGGAGCTTGAAAAAACACAAACAAACTGTATTCACCTGAGCTGCTTGTGGTCCCCTATCAGTACAACCTGCTTCGGTTTGCAGAACACTAACGGGATGAGAGACTCAGGCTCGCTGCACATTCCCGCTTCATCTATGATTGTCTGAATCACATTAGTTTCTTTCGCGATGCGATCATCTCCAGCGGCGCAACAGGTCGCAAGGATGATGTGATGACGCTGAAGCTCCTCTTTCTATAAAAAAAAACACAAGGCAGAAATCAAATAACTGCAGAGATGCCATATCCTTTATATTCAGCTTTCAAAGATTCATTCAGAAATCAGAATGGATTCTATCAATTGCACACAGGATAAAAAGCGAATCGTCTTTCTAAAAATCTGGAAGGCATTCAAATTTGCATGGTGTGATAGCTAGAGGATTTTTAAAAATATATAAGGGAACCTCCCTGAAAACAGGAAGGAATTGGCATCTTTTTTAAATATTTGATTGATTGCAGGCAAACTTAGGGTATGTATGTTTTTGCCAGTGGTGAAGAGAACATTTATTCAAGGGAGTAGCTTACAGTTTGTCTCCCGCTTACGCATTGCCATACTAAAGCATGCAATAGCCTGGCTGCTGTCTCTTTACACTGTGGAATATAGACAATAGAGAGGGTTTTGCTGGAACAGTTTTATAATTCTAAAATTTCAAACATGGCTGTTTAGTAATATAATCTGAATACATATCTACCATTGCCTTGGTGATTGCATCCAAGTAGGGGCCCCGATTACGTATTTTGTCGAATGTGCCATTCTGGACCTGCGTGTCGAATCCCCTTATCGCTTCTGGTTAGAAAATTGCATATTTAATGAGTACTACTGCTCACAAATTATATGAATATTCATTAGCAGCAGTATTACTGCTCAATAAACTTGCAATTTTTATACTAACCACTATTTTTTATGTGAGAAAAAGGTTTATTTTGATGAATGCTACATATGACAGCAAGCCCTTGTCATGCCCTATGCCAGTGTTATATGCATTCAACATGGCTACAGGGGGTGACTACCTGTGTATTAGACGCACCCCCCACTTTGAAATTTTTCCAACGGAAAAAAATGCGTCTTTATATACACAGAGATTTACGGTAATTGTAAAGCCCACCGCACACTGTATGACTCGACCAGTCGTACGACTCGGGAGGTAGCTGAGTTGTACCACCAGTCGTATGAATGAGCACCGCAGACTGCACGATTCCACCACTATGATTGGTGCATATGCACCAGCTTGGTGTCATAGCGACCATAACATACAAGGCGCAGGCTTGCTGGATGTGTGTGCGCGAAAACTGTTGTTTGATTGGCTGAACGTTGCGATCAAGAGCCCCGACCAGTCGTGAAGATTCAACATAGGAAATCCTCATGACTGGCTCTGCGACTCAGTTGTAAGAGTGCAAGTGAGCATGTATATGACGTCACACTACCCAGTCACAGAGCACGACTGGTAAAACATCGTACGACTGGCAAAATCGTACAGTGTGTGGTGGGCTTAACAGTTAAATCACAGCTCTTTAGAATAATCTACCATCGCCTTGGCGATCGCATCCTTGAAGCGACTCTGATCCCTTTCTTTGTTGAATGTGCCATTCCGGGCCTGCGTGTCGAATCCCCTTATCTCTTCTGCGTAGGTACCGTCTTTTCGAATCAGATGGTGGAGGGAAATGTCGCTCAGCTCACCAGGCATGACGACGTCCTTCCGAGACCACTTGCTGATGCGTCCGGGGAGACCCGGAATGGGGAAATCCCTACGCTCGATCTCGACGCCATACACCCGCACGATAGAGATATCTTTAAATTCTCTAAGGTATCCTACGGAATTAAAATTAACAAAGTTTTAAAAAATGCACCTGTCTAATAGGTCTTTCTACATGTAGTGCTTGGCATTTGATCATTGATCTACATAAAGCTACACTACACTGCAGTGACTGTATGCATATTTCAGGCTTTAAGGGTAACCAGAAGTACAACAAGGATGCAAATAAATGACTCCAGGATACACATGTAGTCATGTTTCTAAGAAAAACACCATGTGACATATCGTAAACAACTTTTATATGTGACCTTACAATTAAATGTAACTGCTTTTAAGATATGCTCGAGTATTGGTAGAGGTTGGTAAATTTTGCACATTAAAGGGATAGTTGAGTTTTGGTAAAGAGAGTACAGTTTTGGTCAAACTGAATTTTTGTAACCAACACCCGTACCATTACTTTACAAATGAATAGTTATAACTCCAACATGCTCGAAAGGAATACATAATTACAAATGACTAAGTACAAAGCCTGTTATCATTCAAAAAGAGCCGTTAAAACTCAAGAGGGCGCTCTCTAAACACTAACCGTTTTAAATAAGATATTGTGCATGTGATGTTTTGTTGAAATAGTGATCAGATAGAGAGATAATCAACAACTATTTAAAAACCATTTTTGTAAAGAGGAAGCATAAAAAAAAAAATGTAATGGCTGGTTCAAAATTATCAAATAATTGTGGGGCCCCACAATTATTACAAATGGTTATGTTTATGGATATTTCAGCCATTTCTGAACCGATTTTGATCAAATAAAGTTTATTCTGTCATTAAAATTGTATGCTCTTTCGAATTTCACTGTTTTTTTTGTTAGCGCCCTCTATACTAAAACTCAACTATCCCTTTAACATGCTGTACAGCCCTAAATATGAAGAAATAATGCAAGAATACCAAATGAATAGGTAATAGTAGCATAATACAGTCTAGCATTTGGAGGGAAGTAATTCTTATTCAGACGCCCTTACTAAATTTACTCTCACATGGATTCAAATCCAAGCTAAAACCTGACAACTTAATTTTTAGAACGAACCAATACACACAGGAAATAGAATAGAATAGAATTGTGATTTTGTTTTCCCCACCTGCCACAACGTCGACTGACTTGTTGGACGGTCCACAGTACAGCACTTGAGGGCGCATGTCACCTGTTGTCTGAAGCTGTTTGTTGAGTTGCGCAAAGAAGTAAGCCAGGTAGGACCCTGTCAGAGTTTTACCCGTACCTGTCAAACAACATTTGAGACAAAAATTAATCAAAGAAAATTGGGATTAGACTGGTTTGCTGACTAAATATAATTCATGGATGTTTCTCTCCTGACGACCATGTGACGAGCTGTTAGAACAGCCTGGGTAGTGTTTCAAAAAAGATTTTAAGTCCCTCATAAGTGGCCTCATTTCCATATTTATTGGTATGTTGAGACTTAAATCTTTGTGATCCATCACGATCAATATTTTGACTTTTTACACTCAAGCAGCACTTAATAGTTTCAGTCTAATTAGCCTGTTTTGTGAATTCCAGCCCCAATTTGTATTTGTATCTATAGAGTATCCTGCTTACCCTGTTGACCCTGTATAAGCTAGAAGGTACTAGTGAGCATTGTTGGTTTATCTGTGGGTAGTCTTGTATGAGAAAGAGGATAAAAGGGTTCAAACATAGTACCACCTACCAGGTGGACCCTGTATAACCAAGAAGGTCCTGGTAAGTGTTCCGTGACTAAATGTGTTAGTCTAGTTTTGTATGTATTTGTGCGCGTGCGTGCAATGAAAGATAAAAGGGTTTGAATATATAGTGTACATACCCGGTGGATCCTGTATAACCAAGAAGGTATTATATAACACCAGCCTATTCAACTCACAGCTTCACAGCTCGTTGAATAGGCTGGTGAGGCTGCACAATTCGTGCAAATAGACGTGCGCTATCTCATGCAAAATTATTCATTATTTCCTAACTAGTGAGAGTTGTCTGACTAAATGTGTTAGTCTAGGTGTGTATGTGTTTGTGCGAGTGCATGCAACGTTAGATAAAAGGGTTTGAATATACAGGGTGTCTCAAAAAGAATGGTACAGTCAGGAAAAAAATTATTAAAATATGATAATATGATCATTTTACATATTATTTGCTACCATATTTATACAGAGGAAGAGTTATGCTTTCAGATGCTCTTTGTATGACGTATTTCCATTCAGCGGATCTCAAATAAAGTCTGATGAATACGAAAATACCAAAAACCTATTTTTGCAGATTTGCGTATTTGCACTGAAAATGGCGTCGGACATTTGTTGCACACGTTTGATCTTCTCATTAAGAATTATGATATTATAACGATGTAATAATGGCTAGAGTACAATTATATTTGTCACTGCAGACGCTGGAAGGCTTAACTGTGGTGAAATATGGTAAAATCTCCCTAAAAAGCAAATTTTCTGGATAGAGTTCTTCCAAATTGACCTTGATTCAGGATTCTGATCCCCTCATATTCCTAACACTTTTGACAGTTCTGAATGGTGTCGCAAAGCTAAAGGCGTTTGCCTTGTTACTGTTTTCCTGTAATTGATTGTAGACATTTGTCAGGCTTTGCGTTCGAATATCTAGACCATAAAGAGAGTTTCCTCAAGGGATATCTGATTGTAAAGTGTAGCTAAGGCTCGCATTGTAATAAAACACATTAATGCTCAAACACTACTTCAGTAGACAAATCTTTGACGATTTTAACCCTAATCCCACTGGGTTATTTTGGTCACTTGAGTCCACTGGGGGGGAGGGGGGGGGGGGGGGGGGTGCTGTTTTGGCCCCCCCCTCAAATCTCGGCAACGAATGGACCGATCGACTTGAAAATTGGCACACACGTAAAACAAGACAAGTAGAATAAGAATATGTAAAAGAAAAAAAAATTGGACCAATATTATTTTTTTTAATAATTAATTAAAATTTTGAATATGCAAATTTTTGACGAATTTGGGAAAAAATTGGGATTTTCATCTAAAATCAAAAGAAATTACAGGATTTCTTCAGGTTTTCTGTAAAAATACTTTCAAATGATGTTATTCATCATATCCATGTTTTTTATGGTGATAAAATATATCACTAATTTGCATAAATTTAGCAAATTAGTATTCCCGGATTTATCCACATTGGTTTCATTCTTATGTATTTTATTGTTTTGTTGTTGTTGTTGTTTTTTTTTAAAGAAGAATTTATCTCTGAAGTGTATGAATTCAACTAATAACAAAGAAATAATACAAATTATAATTCAAAGTAACAATTATAACAGATTTGGAGTTTGCATGGCATCGGATATAGGAATTACATAGAAACCTGTACAAAAATTACATTTTTTCGTGACGGACGAGCAATTATCGACCTCTAAAATCAGTTCTACAGGTCCGACCGGGGTGAATTATATATCAAAACATGCGAGAGACTTGAGAGAAAATAGTCATGAAGTTTGAACGTGAAATTCCAAACGGTCTAGAAGCACGTCGAAAAAAACGACAGGGGGGGGCCAAAAAGGCCCCCCCCCCCAGTGGGATTAGGGTTAAAGCCTCTGTTGAACCAACAAAAGGAGTGAAATCTATTGAAATTGAATTTAGACATTGGTAACAATATATTTACGCACCACATTTAGCCAATTGATAATACATGCTACATTTTTATCTAAAAATTATTACATATTGGTATATGGGTCATTCTTCGATAAGTGTATAGTTTTGGGTCCCGCTACTTTGGTGTCGCATAGAAAAAGAATTAAAGCTTTTTTGTTGTTATCTCTTTGTGTTGACTTACAAGTAAGTAAAAAATCAACTAATACAAAAAAAAGTAAAGTGATAACTCTTATACTTTTTTTTATATTATTTTTTTTAATGTTCCACCCCCCTCAAAATCGCATGTCACGATGGCATCATGTAAAAATATCATAATATAGCATTTCAAAAAAGATGCATATTTTTTGTCCTAATATACCTTAATAAATTCAATTTTATGAGTTTACTACGAATACCAAGATTAAATACGCACACATGCAACGATTAAAAAAAAAAGAAAAAAAAAGGAATCTGTTTTGTGTGTCCCGATATTTTGCGTCATCTCCGTCACGCATTTTGAGTCCGTCATCTACGGTACAAAAATATGCTAAATTTGAGTGATCGTGGTGGCAACATGTCGGGTGACTAGGTAGTAGAAAGAAGAGACACGTTTTTTTCCCGGTCTATAGGTAAGTAACATTGTTTTTTTGAGATCTTTGTCAAAAACCAGGTCCGTACCTTTATTAAGCGTCATCTCCGAACGCTTGATATTAGCTAGATAAAGATATTAGATTGAATTTCTAATCATTTGTATGAATGTGCCCGCGGAACAACTATACAACACTATCGCTTATTTGTATTGCATACATTGCTATAAGCTATCAGCGATTTAAATGTGTCTGAATGTCATCTCCGTCACGCATCATCTCCGTCACGTTTTTTTCGTGACGGAGATGATGATCATCATCTCCGAACGATTGATATTAGCTAGATAAAGATGTTAGATTGAATTTCTAATCATTTGTATGAATGTGCCCACGGAACAACCATACATCACTATCGCTCATTTGTATTAAATACATTGTCATTAGCTATCGGTGCTTTAAATGTGTCTGATAGTCATCTCCGTCACGCGTCATCTCCGTCACGGCTCTTTTGTGACTGAGATGGTGAGTTTTAGTTGGATTGTCAACTCAGTTAATTGACACACAATGTTGTTCAAAATTGACAAATATTATATGACAAAGCTTAGTTTGCATGAATTTTAGATTATTATATAACATGTGATTATAATGTATTCTTAAACATGTTAAATACACGCTTCAGTCATTTCCGTCATGCTTCAGTCATCTCCGTCACGCTGAGTTCAAATGCATAAATTTCAACAAAGATTATACTCTGGTAAAAAATATTTGTATTGGTATTTTTAGCGATCTATTTACTCGTAATCATGTACCTCTCTTCATCCTAATTTCCTGAGAAAATTTCATAACACTGATTGAAAGCAAAACTATTTGGCAAAATTCACTATTTATTCAGCAAGGCAAGTATAAATGGTGGCTCTAGAGAAAAAAATGTGATTATGGTTGACCAATGTTTTTTTTTCTTTTCACAGTCACCCTTTCTTTCCAAACAAAGATTGAATAAGAAGTGAATTATGTTCTTCAGTTAAAATGCGACGATCTAGTTGTGCAAAAATGTTGTGACGGAGATGACGCATTAACAGTGTACATGTTAATAAAACCCCCAAAAATATTACATAGCCCCATTAAAGATCGCGCCAAACCATATTTCCCTAATCTACAGATGTTAACATATATTAAACACACAGAAAGAAAGTGGAGAAACAGTTTTGATTTTCACGATCTCACGATGGTCGAAAATATACACTTATCGAAGAATGACCCATATGCACATCACGTAAATTGACACAAAGTGGATTTCAAAATTTTTGCAAACAAATGACCATATCTAACGACTTATGAACCCTAAGCTGAGATAAAAACAAACACCAGAAAGCCTATTCATTCCTCTTTAGTATGACACCGAATATGTATGTTTTTCAAATTACCTTCATACCTTTAAAAAATATTTTCCAACTGTACCATTCTTTTTGAGACACCCTGTAGTGTACATACCTGGTGGAACCTGTATGACCTACATGTAGGAGAATGACGTGACTCTCACCTTGATAGTCTGTGTGCAAAGTATGCAGAGAGAGATGAAAAGGTTCGTAAATAGCCCACTTACCTGGCGGACCCTGTATAACCGAGAAAGTACTAGTGAGTGCCTTCTTGACAGCCATACACTGTGACGGGTTGAGCAGCTTCAGAGATATGTTACGGACAGTGAGGTCATTGATCCGTCTTGCTTCCCGCATCAGGGTCCTTAGCGTTGCATCTGATTAACATGACCGAAACAAAAATGGATCTGTTTTACATGAAGTACACAGCTACAGACATATGGAGTAAAAAAGTATTGATGTAACATCCTTTTAAATGAAAATGAGAATTAAATTGAGCAAAGAGAATAAGGCTTCCCTTAGATTCGAACCCGAGACCTTCTGATTGCTAAACTGGCGCTCTACAAACTGAGCAAGAAAGCTCTTGTGATGAATGTTAGTCCCTGAAACCCTTTTCAACGCTCGATTGTAAAATTGTAAAATTTCATCCATGAATTCACACTAAACTGCATGCAAAACTAGAAATTTCCATTGCCGCGCAATGAGAATGTATCCCCCAGCACTGGCAGCTATTTTTGCATTATCCTTATGTTCGAAGGAGGGACAAAGATATCCCTCCCCTCCCTCAAACAAAACGATGACGTAGAGATCGTCACCAGTGGCCCAGACAATTGGCAAGACTAGGAGCAGCATCACCAAAACAATATGTGTGTAGTATAATGCATCTTTATAGAAAATTCAAAAGAAATCTGTCAAGAAATGTGACCTGCAGAGCCTGCAGAAGGCACACAAGACAGCCACCAAAATATGAACACAGGTGGCAGCATCACCAAACACTTACAATGTGTAGATTTGACTAAGACACACCTCCATACAAAATCTGAAAGAAATTCCATGAAGAAAATTGGCAGTTGGAGCACACAAAAGACACATGACCTTTGACCGTAGTAAAGGACGGAACGAGGGCAGCAACATCAACAAATATAAATTTGTAGATTGTACCAAGATACATTTCCATACAAAATTTGAAAGAAATCTGTCAAGAAATATGACCAGAACGTCAATGACGTAGCGCTCATCCGCCATCTCGCAACATCAAATATCGCAAATTTCATGTGGTACACTTTTCAACTGGTCAAAAAATAAAAATGTGATGCCCTGGAAGGGACATAAAAATTAATTTAAAAAAAATTAGAGTGAAAAAAATATAAATTTGACGCCCCAGAAGGGACATGGGAAAAAAAATAAATAAATTAATTAATTAATTTAAAAAAAATAAATTTAAAAAAAATAATAAATAAATTAAAAAAAAAAATAATAATAATAATAAATAAATAAATAAATAAATAATAAAAATAAATAAATAAATAAATAAATAAATAAATAAATAAATACAAAATTACCATAATTAATTAATGGAGAAAAATTTCAAAATTCTGTGTAGAAGTTTAGTGTACCAAAGTTAGCTCTACCAGATAAAACAACCCAAATCAAAATCGGTCGAGAAATGAAGGAGAAGAAGCATTTTTTGTGATTTTTGGAATAAATTTGCATAAATTACCCTAATTAATTAATGGAGAAAAATTTCAAAATTCTGTGTAGAAGTTTAGTGTACCAAAGTTAGCTCTACCAGATAAAGCAAACCAAATCAAAATCGGTCAAGAAATGAAGGAGAAGAAGCATTTTTTGTGATTTCGAATAAATTTGCATAAATTAGCATATATAATGAATTTCACGATTCTGTGTAGAAGTTTTAAATCCCCCTCCTAGCCCTATCTTATGAAACAATCAGAATCAAAATCGGTTGAAAAATAACGAAGAAGAAGCATTTTGAAAATTGTGGACGGACGGACGGACGGAAGGACGGAAGGACGGAAGGACGGACGGACGGACGGACGGACGACGGACGCCACGCCATGGCATAAGCTCATCGGGCCCTTCGGGCCGGATGAGCTAAAAATGACCTTTGACCCTACAAAAGATGGAACATGGGTGGCAGCATCACTAAACACTATAAAAGATGTGTTGATTTTGGAAAGATACACCTCCATACAAAATTTGAAAGAAATGTGGCAGTAAGAGCGCACAAAAGACACAAATGATCTTTGACCCTATAAAGGACGGAACACTGGGGGCAGCATCACCAGAAATTGTAGGTGTGTAGATTATACCAAGATACACCTCAATACAAAATTTGAAAGAAATCCGTCAAGGAATATGGCAGTTAGACCGCACACTAGAGTGCACACAAGACATCTATCAAAATATGACCTTTGACCCTATAAAAGACGGAACATTGGAGGCAGCATCACGAACATCTATAGGCTTGTAGATTATACAAAGATACACCTTCATTCAAAATCCCTTGAGAAATGTGGCCTATAGAGCGCACACAAACCATCCACAAAAATATGGCCTTTAACCCTATAAAAGATGGAACACTGGGGGCAGCATCACCAAAAATTGTTGGTGTCTAGATTATACCAAGATACACCTCCATACAAAATCTGAAAGAAATCCGTCAAGAAATGTGGTAGTTAGAGCGCACACAAGAATATGCCGCGGACGCGGCGGCGGAGGCGTAACGCTGTTGAATCCAAAGTACATGTATATCCCCCTTCAGCATACTGCTGCTGGGGGATAGTAAGCAAATAATTACCGTTGGTGAAGGCTATGGCACAAACTATCACTTCCGAGGCGATCTGGATGTAGCTATCTTTCTGAAGCGAAGCTGAGGAAAGATAGCTACATCCAGATCGCCGAGGAAGTGATAGTTTGCCATCGCCTGAAACCAAAAGGTGATTATTTGCTTTATATTCCACATCGGACTTCTTCTAGTTCTAGATCTATTACTTATTAGTATAGTCTACTGTTACTTTGTTACGAGGTTTGATCTACTTACCAATAATGACAATGTTATTCCATGAAATTCCATATAGTTCCAAAGTTAATGGCGAAATGTAAGCTCCAACGGCAACAGTTAAAACTTTACGCTGTAGTCCACAAGGAGAGTCCTGGTCTAGACTGTCTTGAATCGTGTTCATGTCGGCCTCACTGACAGGTATATGATGTTTTACATTGGCTTTCCCCTCTTCCTTGAGTTTCTGAATAACAGTTTTGAACACTCGACCAGATTTCGCAAAGTTGGTATCCTTGATAATGTCTATGTCTCGCAAATTCAAAAAATGTCTCTGCAGACCATACCGCAAAGCTTGTAGAGATTTCTTACTGTATGACTCACCATTTCGCGATTTCACACCAGCATATTTAATCTCCCCAACACTTGGTCTAGCGATTTCAAGTCCATGTCAGACAGTTGGTCAAAATGTATGCTTCCAGCATCGCAATAATCTTGGAACACTTTCAGGCTGAACTTGTTGTCGCTTTGTATTTTTACTTTCACTCTCCAGTAAAAATGTGTCCATTTCATCCTCATCCAAAAGCTCAAACCTTATGTTTGTGGCCGCCATTTTAGTAGAGCACACAGAACGAGCAATTATCAGCATGCAAACGGTGTGTGTACGATATACAACAGGGGCGTCGATCTGTTCGGAAAACACAATGCAATTGTTCACAAACAATGCTCGCCCCGGCCAATGCATTGTGTTTTCCGAACAGCTGATCGACACCTCTGATGTACAGTGCATAGCGTATGCAGTGTACTACGTATACCGTATGCACAACGAATACAATTAAATTTGTAATTCGCGCGCATAGAGTTATAATTATCGCGCCACTTATTGGTATTCAATTCAATGCAACCGCGGAGTGTAGATAGTACTTTTTATCTAGTGAGTGCAACGCACTTTCACCCAAGATATCTACAGAGTGTAACGATGGGCGAAACTATATTTCATCACGAGATTAACTTTTGACCAATCGTAGAGCAAGATTCTTAGTATGTGGAATATAAAATAACATATACATTGCTTGTTACATTTCCAACCATCACATTTACATGTTGCTCCTTGTAAATTAAATGCTAGATGAAAGACAAACAAACTCAAACAAGCAATCACACATACCACTGTGTTCATCCGGATTGTTTGGCCTCTGAAGAGCAATGTCCCTGATCAGATTGGGTACTTCCGACAGATGTATCCTCCCAACTGCTAATCGTAGACGGCTGCATTGAAAAACAGACAATCACAAGTGGAGGCAACAATATAGGTCCATATATATTAATTATTGAAATGTTTAAGCCCTTTCATGCCAAATTGGCACATTAAAGAAAACATGTCTACTTTACGTAGTGAAAGTTAAAGAAGGGGATAATTCTGTGTTTCCCTTCTCCATTCTATATAAAATGCCACTATGCCCCCCCCCCCCCCCCCCCCCCTTCAGATCTCATCCATGAAATGCCTGATCGCTGCGATAATTTGCACGAATGTCAAATAGTGTATATATTACTACGGTATTTATTTGTTTTATTTCACTCATAATCATTCAAATATTTAGAGTAATTTATGCAGATATAAGTCATGAAATTCACATTTTCCCCCCATAAATCATATATTTAAAATAATTAAACATTGGTTTTCACTACATGTACATAATTATATTATGACCAGTTGGAATAATAATACAACAAAATGTTTTGGGAGAGCCAGCATATTTCTTATGTTTTTTACTGTTTTTTTTTTTTACTTACAATGTATGTATGTCATTTTTGTTGTTATTTATATTATTTCTTACTATTATTTAACTATTTAGAGCCCTGAAACAAACACCAACAATGAAAAAAACTAAATAACCAATGTTTCATCTGATTTTAAGAAATATAATATTTCCCTATGTTTTGTACACATATCACACAAATGAGCAATTTTCGGGTTGACAAACAGACAACGGGTCATTTTAACTGTAGGTCCAATATACGCACATTTGGTTTTTAAAGATGTGCAAGACTTGAAAGAAACAAGGCGATAGCCGTAATGTGTCTCGCCCACTTGTGCGCACTCATGCAAAAAACCAACACACACAGGTAAACTTTCACATTTGACCTTTGACCTACTTTGAAACCAAAACATCATGGAGGCAAATATAGGGCACCTACATGTACCAATCAATTTTGGTTACAAACAGATGCAGGGTTGGAAAGTTATTCAAATTTTTGTAAGGGTCACCGACAGACGACGGACGGATCCCTTAGTCTCCCTCCACCTCGGTGGGCTCGACAAAAAGTAAAGAGCATGCTATCCAATCATGGGATCCTGAGTTATACAGTTATTTAATCCATTCCAGATGGGTAAAAAAAAATACTTGGGCACAGTTTTCTCTCATCACAGACTGAAAAATACTCTGGCTGAGAGAGCAATTTCAAACATTAGATTTCACCTTGTTTTACAATAATTTTGTAAAGGAAAATGCAATACACCAGAGACAATACACAGGACTACAATATGTGACCTTACACCACAAAACGACCAATAAGTCTAGGAAAATGAATTATGCTGATTTTCATATGACATAACGGTAGAAGTCATTATCTTTAAAATTGTATATAACTTGTCATATTCAGACAGGCCAAACCCTCTGAAAATGAGCGCCAAAGATTTGGTAAATGGCTGAAGCAGATTTAAAACAAGAGAGAAACTGGCCACTTCAAAGATTGGCATCCCTTTAAGCGCTGTTATAAGATAATTGTTGTTCAATAAAAAACATATTTAAAAATGATTTCTGAAGGTCAAAATTGCACAGAAGGTAGATTAAAAGACCTTCATTCAGGAAATACAAAAATCCTAAATCTCATATTTTAAACCAAATTTGATTATTTTAACTAATAACAGAGAAACTATCCGAGGGACCTAACGGTCGTTTTGTGGTGTAAGATCACATACAGTCTCACATCACTCACATACGCTCTCATTGACTTGCATACTATGCACATCAATAAGAGTGGATTTTTAGAGGCTTGCCCTAGATATTCAGGGATATGCATTGGGGCCAACTCATGAATAGTTGCTATGAGCTTGTTTGGTCAAGTGCAACCAGATGGCTAAGGGACAATACGCAATGTGTGATACACCAGTGGCGGATCTACAGGGGGGGGGGGGGGGGGGAGGGGGGGTTTAGGGGGTTTAAACCACCCCCCCCCCCCCCTTGGGCTGCCAAGTGAAAATGTGATGTGCATAGAAAAACGCCATAATGTGTTAAGACCCACACAGTATCCGCATCGTTATTGGGTCAACCCCCACCCCCCCCCCCCCCCTTAGCAAAAAGCTAGATCCGCCCCTGTACACAATAGCACAAATAACTCCTCAATTTGAGGGGGCTCTACCTCCTGCCATCACTCTTTTGTTTTGATCGCAGCTAGGATTTTAAACATATTCAAAACACGATACTCTGATCTTGCGATCACCTGCCATTACCTGCGATGAGAAGAGAACGCAGGGCGCATGCGTTCCTCATGACCAGTTGTGCTATTGTTTGATCAATGACCCAATCCAGGCTTATTTAGCACGATAAATTCAATTTTGAAAATCCAAAATAAGCGATACATCTCATCTGTGGCGATACATGCGAATTAGGCCAAAATTATTGTGAAAATTGCATTTGATTGAGACGTTTGAGTATTTGTTTACATGATTCGCTCTTCAAAGGTTCTATTGTTATATCGCAGCTAATGACAGGTGATCGCAGGCGTGTGAGACCATAACACAACCAACCCTTACTTTTTGGGGGCTGAATTCAAAGGGGCAGAAGTTCATTGTTTTGGCTATGTGTAAAGTATTGGAAATGTTAATAATAGATCTCTGGGAAAAATCTTCAACATGAAGGCCAGCGGGGCAGCAGTAAGTTAAGTTAAAGTCTTTCCCGTACCAATGTTGGCACATAAGGCGGCGCCTATCTCTGTTTCAATAGCCCTAGGCCACACGTCTACTAAATGTAGCGAAAGTTACAGAATGGGGCTAGTCCTCTGGTAACTCGTGTGATTAACTTTCCCTTCTCCGTTCTATAAATGCCGAGTGTCTGACTAGAAGGCAGAAGGTACCATTTTTAAAGTCTTTGGTATGACCCAGTCTGGGTTCGAACCCGGGACCTCCCGTGCATGAGGCGGACACTCTAACCGCTAAGCCACCATGCTCGGGGCAGCAGTAGTCCAGGTTTAAAAGACAGAAATTACCAGTAACTGTCTATAACCATATCATACCTGTGAAATATGACTAGCCCACTGTCTTCATCACCAGTGCAAGTACATTTGTACCTCTGCAGATCGAGGTATGCTGCCTAACAAAGTGTATCTTGACATCCCAGTCGTATTATAACGGTCACCAGTAATACTGTGTCCAAGGTCGTCCAGGACATTATATGTGACCCGTCAGGGATAGAAGAAATGAAAGTCGGAAAAATTAATTTTCTAGATTTTCATCTAGTTTGACTCAGCATTATATAAGCATTAAAGGGACTGTCCGCATTTTACAAATCGTCTGAACAGTTTCCAGTAGACGGATGGGGATATATAACACACACACAAAAATCCAGATTGAAAGCCCTGTAATTTGGATTCTACGAATGAAAAACGAATGCGTCCCTCCACCAACCTATATATCGGTCAATAATGGCGTTTAACTGATTAAGCATAATATTACAACAATATTGTACATATTCTTGTAAAGGTATTGTGAAGCCCACATTTG